>JBBPLV010001039.1:0-12071 GCA_038089975.1 Boletellus ananiceps | reverse complement strand
CCCACAACCGACTTGCGGCACCCCCCCCCTTTCTCGCTCTCTACATCCACACACGCATCGCATCCACACTAGACACACTTGCATACCTAGCTATATTCATACCATGGCATCTCCTTCCTTTCCTCTCTTCGTTTTCTCTCTCTCTCTCTCTCGCTCCTATTTGGGTCCGATGCCTAGCGCACGGAAGAAATCAGTACAGCCTTGGTTTTGTATCTACCCTGTCGTTTTTGTCCTAGTCGTACATCATAATACCGACCGTCTGCCCCTGAAAAAAAAAAAAGAGGGCGCTCCGCCACGGTGTACCAAAGGGACTGGCCAGGAACGTAAGCGGGTGGCGACCAGATAACGGAAACGAGATCGACTCCGTCCCTGTGGCTTATCCAGATTGTAGTTATTCGGCACAATCGCAGGCCAAAGGGCGGTGCCCAGAAGAGGGTGGCACGTTGTCCACGGCGTCGAGCGACGGACCCCCAGGGCCCGGTGTGTGTGTGTCTCGTTGTCGCCTCTTTTTGGCCAGTGCGAGCCCGCCCAGTGGGCCCGATGAGGTGACGTGGGTGGACGCCCACGCCCCGCGTCTTCTCCCATGCCATCCCTCTTGCTCGGCCGAACGCACGACCTGTCGACACGCTTGGCTGCACTGTCGCCATCGACGCCAAGGGGGGGGGTACTCCCGGCGGATCATGAAACGATCCGACCATGAGATCTCGAGACCGCATGCGACTGCGCAGATAAACGCGAGCGCGACCGGCGTATATGCGACAGGCACCCTCCATGCAATGAAATGGAAAAACGCGAATGAAGGCGGAACGGAAGGGTAGCACGTTCGCGACTCGGTTTCGATCGTGGTCCAGGTGGCACGCATGTGGCCCAGAGGGCGACGACCGCAGCCACGCCCAGTCGGTGGACGAGTTTCGTTAGAGCGCGATCGGGTAGCGATCACCCCGCCCATCCTGTGCCGCGCAACGTTCCTCACGTCCCCCGATCCTTTCGGCCACTTGGTCGTGGCGGGTCAACGTTGACCAGGCAACTGCGCACCCTGCGGGCGATCCTGACCTGTCCCCGAGGACGTGGGGATCCAATTCAATTGAGTCGTCAGGGCCCTCCCTCTTTCCTGCCTTTATCTTTTTTTTCTCCTGTTTGTTCTTCCCTGTTTCAGCCGCTTTCTCGTCACCACGTTCCACCGCCGCTGGCGCACGCCACACACCACGTCGTGCGCGGGAAGGGCGGGGCGGGGCAGGTGTTTGGTACTGCGTCGTAGGGGACCCCCCGGTGGCGCAGGGTTCCGCCGGAAGGATGCGACGTCGCGTGGCGAGGCACCGCCCTCCAGACAGCGCCCAAATGGGTTCTCGTTGGACGTGTGTGCGTGCGATTGTCGTTCTGGATTTGGCATGGGAGGGGGGCGCATGGGGGTGCGTGTCGACACGGTGTGTCTGGGTGCGCTCGTCGGTCCCTGCTCCGGCCAGATGCGGCCAACGGGGGGAACGGCTGGAGAAGGAGGCGAACGGTGCGGCGTGGACGGGGCTTGAAACGAGGATGCGGTGTCGAGACGTGGGCATGCGACG
This sequence comes from Boletellus ananiceps, assembly GCA_038089975.1. NCBI lineage: Eukaryota > Fungi > Basidiomycota > Agaricomycetes > Boletales > Boletaceae > Boletellus > Boletellus ananiceps. The sequence goes on along the minus strand of JBBPLV010001039.1, from coordinate 10,509 downwards.
TGGTGGGTACGCGACGGGTGAAAAAAAAGTCTTTGCAGCAAGGTCTTGTCAGAGGACGCTGAAAGCGGTTGCGCGCCCGAGAACGGTGACAGGCTGCCATGGGGAGAGAGGAGGGATTTCTGTGCAGGAGAGGCCTTGTAGTCGTCGCCGCCGTTCCCACCCCGCACGCTGCCCTGAGGGTCTGTGTGCCACTGGGTGTCCCCGTTCGGTGCCCGGGCCGTGTTGTTCGGGCGAGTCCTGTGTCCGCCCGGTGCACGTGGCATGTCAGGGTCCCCGCGCAGATTGCCGTCACTACGCGTGAGTTGCCGTCGGCAATCTGCGCAGAGGTGGTCGATCTGCCATTGGCTCGAGGTGAGCGACTATTCCAGCGTCCGCTCAAAGTCTCGAATAGGTAGCGTAGGGTGGGTGCTTCAGTTCAGAACCACACGGCGCTCATAACGCTACGACACTTGTATGCTCCACAACCCGGCCCTAGCCCCTAACCGGGGAACTGAGCTCCCCAGGGACACGAGTCCAGACCACCACGGCTAACCACCACCCTCGATCAATGTGTGCGGGAAAGAATAGAAAACAAAAGAGCCGTGGCGGGGTAGCGCTCGCGGAAGGAAACTCGGCTGGAGCGACCCTACACATGACCGTGTCTCTGTCCGATCACGCCTGTCCGCGTGACCAGACGTCCAAGGCATGCTGCAGAATCGGTTCGCTCTCTTCCTCCGTCCACCCTCTTTTCTTTTCTGTTTTTTTTCGGGCCTCGGTCGTGTTACGTCTCGTCGGTGGCGAGCTCGGGTCCGTGGACGAACCCAACATCGAAGCGCGAACGCGCCCGCACGCGACGTGCACGCCCCAGGGCGGCGGCGCGGGGCACGCACAACGGACGCGGGGAAAACAGACTCCAGATCGCCAGCCACCTGTTGCAACGGGCCGCGGGCCACACGTCGCGATCCGAGCCATCGTGATTCGTGCGCGGTCCCGACCCATCGCGTTCTCACGTCGGGTGCTTCGTCGACGCCGGCAAGGCGGGGTTGGCCACCGCACAGGGCGCCTATCGTGGCATCGCGCATCGGCATCGTGATGGGGCGTTCTCGCCAGGCGGCGCACGTGGCTCGCGGAAGGACGCGGTATGATCGTGGGCCTGACTTCTCGTACTGCGACGTCTGTCGTTTTCCCCGCACATACGTCATACGCAGCCGGCGCAAGAAGGGAAGACGTGGCGAGGGAAGAAGACGAAGACGACACAAACACCATATAGGTGAAACGGGACGCATCGTCTGCCCCCTCGGCGTGCCCGAGGTCGTGTCGGGCGTCCACCTGGAACACGCCGCACGGATTGTGATCGTTGTTGCCTCCACGCTCGGTGCTTGTATGCATGCGGTTACGCGATCTCTCCCTTTTCTTTTTCTCGGGCATAGCGGACGGTGTTTCCAGCGGCGCGGGAACGAAGCCAGGTACCAGTGTCAACGTCTGTTCTAGCGGTGGCGTGCACATTGCCCTTGTGTATACGCCCGTCTCACGACGCTCGAACGTGGTCCTCGGTGGGCACATAGAACCAGCATGTGGCACAAACGCGCAGTCAAGGAACACGAAGCTTATCTTGGTTGTCATTCCCAGTCCGCGTGGACGTCGCGGGTCGTTTCGGGGCGCGTTCGCCCTTGCGACCGTTCTTTCCCAGCGCTCGGTGTTCCCCCTCTCCCAATGCCGTCTCACGCCGCGTCAGTTTCCGTGGTGAACGGGCTGCGCCCTTGGCAGTCCCAGATCTCGAGAGGCTCGAGCGAGCGCAACCGATGTATGCTCTCCATCAGTGCCTGTGTTTTCGGGTACTTCTTTTTTCCCCTTCTCTAGGTGGCTGTTTGAGACACCATGTGGACCGAGACGCAGCCATCCGGCGAGGTACACGGAACTCGAAGCCGCCCGCTTGCCTTGTGCGTGTGTTTTTTCCGGCTTTCTCCTTGTGGCTGGATTCACATGTCCACAGGGCTGTCCAGGTTTGGGACATTCCAGATGATCGTCCAATTCGGTCGCTTGACAAGACAGGTGCATTGCTTGCCCTGTCGATCGATGGCTTTGGGGGTGCATATATATGCTCACTGGTCTTGTTTTCCGTTTTTGCAGACACGCGGTCCGCGATTGGGTAGCAGCGGTCCGGGTCGGGTTTCGGAAAACGGCCGTGGTCCTAGTTGGGGAGGGAAGTCATCGGTGCTCTCCGACCCAGTCCGGTTCGAGATGTCCTGTTTCAGAGAGAGGGAGAGCGCGTCATCTCGTTTGCGATTGCACCGATTATTCTCGCTGATTCCCCCCGATTTCCTTCCTTCAATACTCTTTCCCGCTAAACTGTCATCGTGCTCCTCGGATCGGTATCGTACACAGCCCGTGTTCTCTCAAAACTTTGCGCTTTGTCTTTGACGCGCCGTCTTGACATTTCTGGCGCAAAAAGTAGTAGGACTACCAGGTGTCCAAGAACGTCGATTCTCGGCTTTCTTTGTTTTTGGTCTTTCGTGTGGACTCGGGATGGTGCAGCACGCTACGGTCGTGGCGCTCTCGAACGGTGCCCACCACCACTCATCATCCGCTCGCCTCTATAGCACCATGATGGCCAGCGCCAGCGCCAGCCTGGACAGACTCGTCGATGACGTTCTCATCCAGATCCTGCAGGCACTCTCCGTGCGCGCCTTGCTCTCGTTACGAAAGGTGAGTTTTCCCTCGTGCTCGTCCCCTCGCCCCAGAGAGGAGGGTGTACACATTCTACGTTTATCGCGCAAAGAGAACTCAAACAAAGACCCGGGACATACAGACGTCTCGACGGTACTACCTTCTCAGCAAACTCCGTTGCGTGTGGCACGCACGGTTCTGCGTCGAGGTCCTGGCACGCAATCTGCCCCCGCCGGGACCGCCACGCCCGCTCTCGATGCTCTCGGCGGCAGAGCTCGAACGGCGGACGCTGCGCGCGCTTCATCTCGACCACGCATGGCCGCGCCTGTCTGCCAACACGCTCGTCTCCAGTCGTCAGCGCGCCGCGTGTGTGGTGGACCAGGTCGTGTTCGTCCCCGGCGGGACGGAGGTGTTGACGGTCCAGGGCGATAGGGTGGTCCATTGGCTCGTCGTCGGCCGTCCCGGGCTCACCCGAGAACGACTCAAGCACGTCGCAGAGTGGACACCGTCCGAGGGGGTGCCGTGTCGGGTCGTCAAGGACGGGGACGTGCCGGGCGTGATTGCCGTCGGCCCAAGGGAGCCATCGAGGTGATGCTGTCTGCAACAAAAAACGGGGGGGCCTAGCCTGACGTTTGCTTTGTGGGGTAGGTCTCGATCGCGTCGGTTTGCCAAGGTGGCCTCGACGAGTGTCAAGGCGCCGTTCGTGACGCTGTGTGATCGCGCGCACGTGCGGGGCATCGTGGTGGGCGTTTGGAGACATCTGTTGCTGTTGGATACGACCGGGGAGCCTGGCGAGGGTGGCCTGGAGTTGCTCGACTGGCGGGCGCGGACGACTGGGACGGCAGTTCTTCCGCATCTCCCTGATCTGGTAAGTCATCGTTCCGTCCGGGCCGCCGTTGTGGCCCTTTTTTATTTTATTTTATTAAAACAGAAGGAATAACACACTTTCCCCAGTTTGGCGGCTATCTCGACTTTGTGGTATTTTCGGGCCATCTCCTGATCATATGGGAACACTGCGTGAGCGTTTCCCCCGTCCCTCACGTTCCGACGGACGGTCAGACGGTCGTGGAGCACAAGCGGGTGTTCATGTTCCAAGAGGCGGTCGGTCGGCCGGTCGGGTTCACGACGTGCGTCGTGCGACGCAACGCCCACGCCGAGCTCGTCCAAGACGCGGGTTGGGATATGGACTGGGATGGGAACCGCCAACGATGTTCATCGCCCATGCTGGGCATGTCTCCGAGTTTGACGATCGCGGCGCGGTCGCGAAGGCGGCCAGAGAGCGTGTCGATGGTGATGCTGGTGCCACTCGTGGACGAGCATGATCGTGGAAGGGAGGCGACGATGACGGACGCCAACACGTTTCCGTACCGGTTGACGTATCTACCTCCGCACGTCCCGGCGGCGACGTGGGGCGAGGAAGACGAGGAAGACAAAAGCGTGCGCTACCCGGTGCCCCGCGCGTGCACGACGCTCTGTCTCGGCTCGTCTGGACGCGGCGTGTTTGTCGTCGGGGGGGCACTCCGTCTGGTGAGTCCTGGGCTGCTGATCATCCCGCCGTACGAGATGCAGTTTGGGCCCGTGTTCGAGACGGGGGAGGCTTTATACCACCTGGATCGGCGCCGGAAACGGGATCTGGAACGGTTTCAGTGGACGACGCACGTGGCGGGCGGACATGGCGCGGACGGAGAAGGTGCGCGCGGTGACAAGGTGGACTTTGATGAGGGAACCGGACGTTTCGTCGTGGCAGATGAACGCGGAGGGTTGGAGGTCGTACAGTTGGACTGATGGGATCGAGGCGTTTCGGTGATGGGATGGGCCGTCTTCGCGGCGTGGCCGAGAGGTTAGAGCGCGTGTACAATAAAATGATACTAGGAGGTTTTCGCTCGGTTCAGGGGGATGTCGCTTGGGCGGGTTCACCACGATGACATGTGCGCATGTGTACTTGTCGAATGCATCGTTGCTACGCTACTTGCGTTCACAAAGGACGTCCGCAGATCGGATGTCTACGTTCTGATTATCATTCTGATGGGTCCTTTCCGTGCCCAACAGAATGCATAAGAGATCTGCCAAGGGGCATCGGCCACAACATCCAATTAGACTCGCACGCTTAATGCGCGACAAACAGAGTGCCTAGATCGCTCCAGACTGTCCTTGCTAAACGGGTCGTTGCGGGCCCTGGACCCTGTCGAGGACGCATCATCGTCACAGAGAGAAAGGCGACATCCAGATGATCGGGATCAAAGCGGTGCCCGCGCGTGTCTTTTTTTTTTTCTTCCTAAAAAAATACGGGGTCGATAGATCTTCGGAAAAGGCCGGTATGGCGTACACGGGACGACAGGATGTGTGATGGACACAGGGATGATGGGACGACGCTCATTCGGACGCGATCGGGACGCATCAGGGGAGGACGATGATGATGGGAATCGCTTGTGTTGGACGTTGCGAACATAGATACGACTTGGCCGTGCCGAGGGATCAGAACGAGGGGTCCGATGCTCGGGAGATGGAGAGACCATGATCAGAGGCTGCCTGGACGGTCGATCTTTCTGAACGGATGTCGACTCGTTGAGCGTATGTAGTCTGGGTGTTCCTACGGAGAACACGAGGGTACAAATGAGAAGAGAGGGGGAACCAGTTTGAAGTAGCACTTATACGAGTGATCGAGTATGGCCTCCAAGGGCAAGATGGCCGAGCGGTCTAAGGCGCTGGAATCAGGTATATGTGTCACCTATCCAGTCCGAAAGGGCACGAGTTCGAATCTCGTTCTTGTCAAATCGTTTTGCTCTTCCTACAAGGGTACTCTTTTCCCTCTCTTTTTTTGCTGGTGACAGCGTGGTGACGTAGCCATCGAGCCTTGCTGGAGATGGAAGTATTACGGTGATTTCATTCAGGCCGCTTGAACCTACTTTACAAGCACGTTTCGGCGGTGGTGGTCCGAAAACGGAGTGTAACTGAGGTGTGAAGTGTACGCGTCTACCCTGATCAGCGATCTCCAGATGAAGCCGGCAGGGCTTCCCATGGTCGTTGAGAGACGGTGGCACGCTCGTCCATGGCGACAGAGTGATCCCCCCTGAGCCACCTAGGGTCGCGCTGGTCGAGATCCTTGCTTCGGCCGATGGAGTCCGCCTGATCGCAGCACGAGAGTCTCCGGGGCGATGCCTGCTCCCATCAGCGTTGTTCTGCAAACGGCCCCACGAACCAGTGACCCCACGGGTGACGCTTGAGTTCCTTCGTCGTTACCGGTGCTCTGTGGCTGGTGGGTGATGCTCATAGCACTCTTTCCAAAGATCATGTCCGACAGCTGTCTTGAAAGGATGTCGGAGGATGGCCTTATCTGTGGATGTTGCTGGCTGTACACCCGATTATTAAGGCGCCTTTCCCATCAGCCGGACCGCTCCTTATCTCTCGAGTTGCGATCTCAACATCTACTAGTAGCGGTCATTAGGTGCCATGGTGCCTCGAATCTTATCAGAGCGCATGTTGGGCGATTCGGAGCTGAGATGCGCTCGTGGCATCCGAACAAAAGCCGACTTGAAGGACGTCCGGACACCGACTCGGAAGACAATCCCCTCGCTTACTTGATTCGTGTCCCACGGGTTTGCAGGCGGAAACAAGCACTACTAGTCATACGGCGAGGTACTCTTGGAAAAACGAATGCAAGCCACGGTGCGCCTATATTGTGTGCATGGCTGTTCTTCAGTTCTCATCTGTCTCTGGTTTCTTGGCCGTCCCTGCTTGGTCGTCAGATGCTCCCCCCTTATCTACGTTCAGGGCGCCCGCCTCAGGTCGCCGCCACTGATAAGGACTAGGGCGGAAACTTATATAGTAACCACGCGGACACCAATAAGTGCTGTCTTGGCCGTCCGAGATTGAGCACGTTCAGAATTCGCTTCTCCCCGCACCATGTCCGAGAGTCAAGTCCTTCCGCAGGGTGCAGGGTATGGTGTCGGTATGTATCACGTCCACTTTCTCACATGGCGACAACACGAGCTAAACGTCTCATCCCAGTGGTCGGTGAGTACTCGCATAATAACCACTGCCAGCGGCCTCACGCGTCCTCTGAACGCCAGGGATCGGGTTGTTCTTCAGTGCTTTCATGGTCGGTTTGACTGCCGTTCAGTCAAGATACACTGGAGTCTCACCCCGGAACTCGGAGGAGTTCACGTCCGCTTCTCGGTCAGTCAAGCCGGGTCTCATCGCTTCTGGTATTGTTTCTGCTTGGACTTGGGCTGCTACGCTGGTATGTACGTTCCGTGCAACCGTTTTACCAAGTCATGTTGATTTAAGCTCGCCGCCAGCTCCAATCAAGCGCCGTTGCTTACAGATATGGTATATCTGGACCATGGTGGTATGCTGCGGGCGCGACGGTACAGGTTCTCTTGTTCGCCCAGTTGGCCGCAAAGCTCAAACTAAATGCCCCGTACGCGCACACGTGGCTGGAGATTGTCGCTACGCGTTGGGGAACGCTCGCTCACTCGGTTTTCATGTTCTTTGGCTTGGCCACGAATCTCATCGTTTCCTCGATGCTTGTCCTTGGTGGATCGGCAACAGTGAACAGTTTGACGGGCATGAACACCATTGCTGCGTGTTTCCTGATCCCTCTTGGAGTTGCGATCTATGTCGTCGTTGGTGGCATGCGGTCTACGTTGCTTTGTGACTAGTGCGTGTTCATTCCGCCGATGTGGTCTTTCCTCCTTACTTCTTCCAATTCTAGCACGCACACGTCTGTTCTCTTCGCCATCATCCTTACCTTTATATTCACTGTCTACGCGACTTCGGGATACATTGGTTCGATCAGCAAAATGCACCACCTTCTTTCGGAGGTGTCCCAAATCACGCCAGTTTCTGGAAACGCTCAAGGATCTTACCTCACACTCCGTTCCCTGAACGGCCTGATTTTCGGTGTCATCAACCTCATCGGCAACTTTGCCACCGTGTTCCAGGACCAGGCGTATTGGCAACGCGCCATTGCCAGCCGGCCTGCTACGACCGTCAAGGCATATCTGATGGGCGGGCTGGCTTGGTTTGCCGTTCCGTTCGCGTTCTCCACGACGCTGGGCTTGGCTGCAGTAGCGCTCGAAGCTGTTCCCGCATTGTCGTCGTCGGCTCAAACCCCTACTGCGGGCGGCTTCGTGCCTTTGCTCCAGCCTCTCACGCAAGACGAGATCTCTGCAGGCCTACCGGCCGCTTTCGCTGCTGCGACGCTCTTGGGGAAAAGCGGTGCAGCAGCATTGTTAATCGTGTTGTTCTTGGCCGTGACGAGTGCTACGAGTGCCGAGTTGATCGCAGTCTCATCGATTCTGACTTACGATGTTTACGTGGTAAGAGTCGTTCTGCTCACAACCTAGGCGAGACACTGAGTCCGTTCGACAGAGGTATGTGAACCCTCGAGCTACGGAACAACAAGTGTTGCGAATGAGCCACGTCGGCGTATGCATCTTCCTCTCTCAAGGTCAACGTCCCCTTTCTGACGAGGTTTCCATAGGTCGTCATATTTTCCCTTGTGATGGGCGTTGCTGGCACCATCTTTTACTACATTGGGGTGTCCATGGGTTGGCTCTACGTACGTTGGACGTCACTGGGATCTCTGGGCTGATCTGACACCGTGGTTAGACCTTTATGGGCGTCATTCTTGGTTCAGGTGTCGTCCCCATCGCGCTCTGTGTCACATGGAGCAGGGCCAATCGTATAGGATGCATCTCTGGCGCAGTTATTGGATTCTTCGCCGGCATTGCGGTCTGGCTTGGCATTACATCTGCATTGAATGGAGGCGTTATCAATGTAAACGTGAGCCATTGTACTAAAACTCAGTTTACCCGAGGCACTGGTTCACATTCTCTCCATTAGACGAGCGGAGGTACGAGGACCCCGAGTGACAAAGCAGTCCATACTGATATGCCCCTTCAAGGTAACTATGAGATGCTCGGCGGAAACCTGGCATCGATTGCAACGGGCGGCATCGTCTCTGTGATCATATCTCTGATCGTACGTTGACTTTCGACTTGTCGAGGCCCGTAAGTGATTATCGATCGCTCAAACCATTTATAGTGGCCAGATGAGTACGACTTTGCGGAAACCAGGAAGATCAACTTGCCTGTTTCGAGCACGACCGTTCATCACGTTGCAGACGTGGAAACCGAAAAGAAAGGCGTGCCAATATCGGCCACATCCGATTGCGACGAAACCGAACCCGACAACGAGCTCGATCCTGCAGCCCTCAAGAAGGCGTTCCGATTTGCTGTGTGGTCGTCCGTGATCATGGTACGAGTTCACATACAAGGATGATGTTGTGTGGCTTTTCTGATCGATCCTTGCAGACGTTGGTGTTCTTGATCCTCATTCCCATCCCCTTGTTTGGAGCGTCGACGGTGTACAGCGTCGCCGGTTTCTCGGTCTGGGTCGTGGTTGGCATTTTGTGGACGTTCTGTTCGGCTTTTGCCGTCGTTTTGTACCCGCTGTGGGAAAGCAGAGCGGCTCTGGGGACAATCCTGAAAGGGATGATCAAGGTAGGCGCCTGTTCTCGTGATATGTTGCGATCCTTGAGTCTCGCTCCTGTCTCCAGGATATTGGTTCCCCAGGGTCTGGCGCGTACGTCGCGCCCACGCGTGCGATGGTAGATACTGCCTGAGGACGTAGATGGATCGATGGGCCATGCATAAATAAAGTAGTAAGAGGTGTAATAATGGCACCCGAGTTGTATTCAGACTTGAGCTTGGAACACGATGGGGGGGGGGGGTGATGTTGCCATTTATGTCTACGTCGACATAGTCCCGCACGACGCCCACGGTGACCGCCACGACCCTTGGCGATGGCGCAGCCACCGGGCAGTCCAGAAGACCTCGGTCGCCAAACATCCCTTCCCTGGACACCGGGCGAAGGCGGCGAATCGCTCATGGAAGCTATCCAGGCTCTGGAAACCTACAAGAAGAAGGATCCTTCCAAAGGTTCGTCTCACAGCCCCCGACGGTGTCGCACGGTCCTGATGGAGGCTTGCGTGTGCGGACAGTGGTCGTGCGATTCAAGGCCGTCGGCAACGCCCCGATCATGAAGCAAAACTTTTACAAGATCACGGCCGCCAACCGGTTTCAGGCGGTGATTCAGTTTTTGAGGCGGGAGCTGGGCTGGAAGGCGGGCGAGCCACTGGTAACGAGACGGATCCCCGTCCCTACGCAAAATGACCGCAGGCGCGCTGACCCGCCCACTTTTTCTTGCGCTCGACAGTTCACGTACATCAACTTGGCGTTCTCACCCGCACCGGACGATACGGTGTCGAATTTGTTCAAGGTGCGTGTCCACGGGCGGTCCCATCGCTCCTTTGCTTGCTGAGACGAGGATGTTTTTTTCTTTTTTTTCTGAGCAGTCGTTTGCGACGGACGGACATCTCATTGTGAACTATAGGTCAGTCAGTGAGCCCTCGTCCTCGTCTCCGCTCTCCTTTCTTTCGTACACGTTCCGTCTGACGGTGTGACACACAGTACGACGGCAGCGTGGGGTTGATTACGACGGCTGTCGCGCCAGCGTGTGATGTCACTACCACTGTCTGGTTACAGCCACCATATGTGGTACATGTCCGTCGTCCTCCGTCCCACACCGGTTCGCTACGCAGATCTAGGCAAGGAAAGACGTCCAATAAACGATACACCGTGCAGCCTCGAACGCTGCTGCGCTGTTTGCATTCGGGCGTTCGTACATGTCCACGCGCCCACCGTGGTAGTGATCGATGTCTATTTCAGCTCCGGCGGCGATTTTGGTGGTTTCGTCTCTCATGCACACAGGGTTCCGTCGGCGATGGTTATTCTCAAAGGGAAAGCCTCTCGTTGGGCCAAACGCCCTCGTCTATGCAGTGTCCAGAAAGGGTCCGAT
>JBBPLV010001038.1:0-12084 GCA_038089975.1 Boletellus ananiceps | reverse complement strand
AAAAGGGCAATGGAGCCCACTACATACATTAGATACAGTAGAAAAGAAAAGTGAATATAACTCTCACCTCAGCCGTTGCCCAAGAAGAAGCAAGAACAACTGAGGAACATGTAAGGAAGAAAAAGGTTTTATAGTAATGGGTGGAGGCATGCTTGCATAACTCCAACTATCCACAAAAGGGAATATAGAGAGGGGACAAGAAATGAACAAGTCAAGTGTTACCGAGTGTGTTCCGGGTCCAGGAATACTTGGAAACACTTGGGAAGAACTTGAAAGTTTTGAAGTCATCAAGTCCCATGTTTCTGAACTTGAAAGTGTTCGGAAGTGCGGGAACTAATCTCAGAAGCACACAATCCTGAACTGGAATCATCGGAAGTGTGGGAAAGTTCAGAAAAGTCTCGGAAACTATGGAATAAAAGTGTAAGTCTAATTATTAATTTGGAGGAGTAAAGTTCTGATGTTTGACAGCATTTACCTCCTTGGTGTCGAAATTAACAGCTATTTTGAGACGTGAAACACAACAGGTACATTTCTCGTGGCTAGAGAACTCAAAGTTTTCCTAAACAAAACTTCCAGAATGTGGAAGGGTGATTTTTAGGTGGGACAAGTTTGGAAAGTAGCAGGTACTTTCCAGTACCCCCGAAATAAAGGCTGGGGTGGAAGGCAAGTCTGAAAAGTTAACTGCAAGCAACCGCACAGCTTCAGTGTTCTGAAGAAGTTTTGCAATCACAGAGATGTATTCAGGAGGGGCACCAAGGTGATGCAGATATGGCAGGTTGACTGAACAATTTCTAACATACTTATGCATCAGGCTTCCATGGGGAAAGACAGTGAGCCAGGAGATGGAGGAATGATGGCTCAGAAAGTACAGAATGTCCTTGAAAGGACATTTGCAGTCCAGCTTGAGGTTGATTAACTGGAGAAGTTTTAGCTGGGAAAGGAATTTCTTCCACATAGTGCGGGCGAGACCAGTGTTTCGAAGAGACAGGCACTTAATAGGAGACTGACAAAGCATGGAGATCATGAAGGAAATGATTTTGGGAGAGAAAGCGAGAGGGGTGTCAACCCAGAATGTCTCAAGGTGAGTTGAGAGGGCAGGGATGGTCCTCAGCAATTTGATACTGGATGTGTGAGAAGAGGGAGGCGAAAAATCACTGAGTAAGACATAGAGACATTCTGATGCCACCATACTCTTCATGACAGCTGCAATCAACGACCTGGATATGGAGTCCCCTTGGCAAGACAAGAAATAGCAAAGTCCGCGACTGATCACTGGTGTACATATGAAGATATCCACCATGCAAAGTTCTGTATTGTTGCTGACGCTAAAGAAGATATTCTTTGGGGGGACAAATGATCCTAGGCGCCTCCAAATAAGAAGGGCATGAAGGTGGTCCTCTCTGACCAAAAGCCAGTAGAGGGCTGGTTTTAACTTAGCAGCGGCAAGGAAGTACGATCCTGAGACTTCTCTGAAAAGAACTGATACCTTAGTGCATGTTCTTAATTCATCCACATGGAGAAGGGACATGATTTGATGAAGAAGCTCCTTTGGGAGTGTATAAATCGACACACGAATCTAGGTCAAGCTGTAAGATAGGTAACCAGAGACTTGTGTTACTCATGTCAGACTGAACAGGACTCAATGGCACCACAAAATCCATAATAGATGAATGAAGTATGTGAGAAACTGAGACCAGACGCTTAGAGGGGGAAGATATCTTGATGGGATCATCATCTTGCTTGTGCTTGAGCCCAGAGGCTACGACTGAAGGGGAAGGAGCAACCATGGACAAGGAGCAGGCCAAAAGACGGCATTTGGATGAAGGACTCTCGGATTGATCATCCGATCAAGGGATTTTTCAACTGAGTCGTCACTCTGCTGAGATTTGAATTCAGAAGTGAAGTGAGCTGTCGATGTTAAGGAGTGGGAGGGAAATACCTGGGAGAGAGAACACACCAGAAGATGTTGCTTCAGCAAGGATAGTGTGTTGCTCTCAAACACCCTCTTCCGCTTAAGAGGGAGATTATCCGAGGCATGGCACTCAAGGACTGGGTAAGCATGGCCTGCCGACTTATTCCCAGAGAAGCTTGAGCAGAAATCAGGCTATCACAATAAGTGTCAATGATAAATATACTCAGACGAACTATCATGACCTACTGGAGGAGGGGCAGACAGGAGGCATGACAACAGCACAGAAAGTTCCAGTGCATGCAGTATAACATCAGCTTCTACATCATGGAGGCATGAGAATACCCCTTACTTCCAGAAGGAGTTGGACATAGAATGCTCTACTGAACAAGTTTCCCATGAAGGGCAGGTTTCAGTGTTGTCTGAGGGATCAGGTGTTATCTGGGAGATGAGTGACAAAGTATGTGTGGGGTGAACATGCCTGAATATTCTTAAATACCAAGGAAGAGAGAGCAGGGACTGAGGAAGCGATCATCTTAATTTCCGGTACAGGAAAGATTAGACATACCAACAAGGGGGCTAGATGTAGGCCTAATTGTTTGGAAACTGGTAGTCATGGTGAATTGTACAGCAAAGGCAGGATGAGCGGGGTAAACATGTGCTGTAAGGACAGAGAGACATACTGGCATATGGTTGACAATAAGACACTGCCCCTTAGAATTCCATCATAGGAGCAAAGACTGGGGCATAGAGATCATGTCAGTAAGCTAGATGCGCTGTGTGTATACCAAATACTTTGTCACAGGAATGAGGCTTATTAGGATATAGGAGGTTAATAACCCGGTAACAACAATTCTAACAAAAGCTATACATGACATTAAAGCTTGCTACATTTATTGCAATGACAGCTATATCACTTGACTGACCAACAATTGACGACTAACTATACTAACAATACATTGTGGCTTAATGTGTCCGATGGCCCTACAGGCATGAGTGGAAGAACCTGGTAGAAGCGGAAAGAGAGCCTATGAGAATATGCTGGTTGTAAATAGTGATAAGGGATTTTAAAGTCAGCTCGAAAGTCTGCAAAGTGGCACGAACTAGAGCCCTGACAGACTTTCAAATCACTCATCCATTTTCAACTAGTATTTTCTCATGCAGATCTTTTCTGCTTTCATCTTACTGGATGACTACACCACTTATGCTACATTAGTATTAAAGTAATGATAGTGGCAAATAGGAATGGGAGCGATTGACAAAAGCATGCTCATGATCAGCCGTCATGGTCCCATGTCAAACAATTGGTCTTCAGAGTCACTGACACCTCCTCTTTTGTGTCCATTGATATCAATTGTTTTTTGATACATGACCCCAAATATCACTCTATGTAGTTCAGATTAGTGAGTGGGGATGAATATAAAACATGCTATTTGCTCCTTGACACATCAACATAATGGCAAACTCACATTCCAACACCTGCTACCATCCTTACCCCTCCTGCCTTGTCAGGCATGCTTCTCAGGAGACTCTGATGAATGCTGGTCCGCTTTCACTGGTAGGGGATTTGTCCTCGCTGCCATTCCCCCCCCTTGGAAGTCCATCCCTCCCTCCCTGCACTGTGCATCTCCCCTGGGAGATCTTAATCAATAGCGGTCTGCTTGACCTGTCCATTTCACCGCTCGTTCCTTCCACATGCGATGTCATCCTTGGGCCGGCTTGTGAAAGACAATTTGACACATAGTCTGTGCTGCTGAAACGCTAGGACAGGAGCTCAACACACTTGAGGTCACTCTTTCTGACCAGATCGATTGGTGTGTAGAGGAAGTAATAAAATCAGTGCTGATTCTACTCATAGATCATGGGCATGTGCATACCTCTGATGAGGATGTTCTCATGGCCGATCATGTACTCAAGACCCAGACCAAGACTGACATTGCAAGCACTTCACCCAATGAAATGGTAAGTCATTATCAATTGGTGATCAACTGGGCATCTTAAAGAGATTTAGGTTTGTACCATAGTTCGTGAAAATGGACCTCCAGGCTTTGTATGCACTACACTCCACGACGCTATTTGGATGGTCGGTCACTACCTCATAAATGCACTGATATTTGAGGGCAAGTTTACATTGCTCAGCTCTCCTGGTGAGTCCTTGTTAATCAGCCAGGACGCTCGCTACTTACTGATCTTTGTGCAGGAAATAAGAGGAAGTACATGCCAGGAGGGTGGAAATCATCGCCTACTTGTGCAGACGATGAAGAGTAGTACATGCCGGGAGATCACAAAGATCCTATTGGCTGACTGATGAGAATCTTAAGCTGGTCCCTGTTGCTGCTGCCAGTGTATTGTTATATGTAGGGTGTACCGGTATCAGATGTGTGCAACAGTAACAACATTGAGACTGAAATTGACAAACAAGAATGAATGGGGATGGCTCACCAATAAGTCTGAGAATAACAGGTATATCGCATAGACATTTGACAGCTTGATCAAGAGATGCGACTTGAGTCGACAAACAAGAATGAATGAGGGTGGCTCACCGACAAGTTTGAGGGCGACAGGTATATCGCATAGACATTTGACGGCTTGATTGAGAGGCAAGAGACTTGAGTCAACAAACAAGAATGAATGAGGGTGGCTCACCGACAAGTTTGAGGGCGACAGGTATGTCGCAGAGACATTTGACAGCTTGATCGAGAGGCGAGAGACTTGAGTTGACAAACAAGAATGAACAGGGGCAGCTCACCGATAAGTCTGAAGGTGACAGGTATATCGCATAGACATTTGGCGGCTTGATCTAAGAGACTGCAATTGAGAATCAGGAATGAACTAAGGGGACTCACCAAGCGACGAATATATTACATAGACATTTGACGGCTTGATCTGAGAGATGGCAAACTAATTGGCAAGCGAAAATGAAGAGGTGACTCACCAAACAAGACTGAGGACAAACTTTGAGTTTGAGCTTTGCGAAGTTCATGGCAATTGCATGCCCTGGGGCATGGTTGTGGGGAAAGCCGATATGGTTCTGAAGACAGTGTGGCGGAGGGCGGAGGACAGATGGATCACAGGCAGCATGCTACAAGCGAACGAAGCACAAGCAAAGACAACAATTCCTGAACGATAGGAGGATGATGTGTACAGGTGCACTCGCTCCACAAAAAAAGAGAACACATCAATCCAAAACTCGATACAAATAAGTCGCTAGGTCGTCCGTCCTGCCTGGTTCTCCAAATACACCCTCAGAAAATCTGAAGCAACCCAATCGCCATCGTATTCATTTAATAATGGGTACCTGTCTTTGGCCTACGCAAATGTTAGGGCAGTGAACCTAGAGGCAGAGCAGACCGACCTTGGTAAAAACAATCTGAAGCCGACTTGTGAGTTGTCTACTCCATGGCTTGCCTATGGTGAGATGTTCATGAGCGAGCTGGTTAATAAACAACTACTGAACGTTGGAGTTAGATGTTTGTGGCAAAGATCCCTCTACTTACATGTATCTCCTCATAATCAGCCACTGACCATCCCAGTTTCTCTTGAAGATTATATCCTCCTCAATTGATTCTGGAAACCTCACCATGAGGTTTGGGTATTAGAAGTCTGACATGTGATGGGGCTACCTGCTGTTGAAGAGATTCCACAGATTGTGGTTGGCCAGTAGGGTCGTCGGAAGGAAATACTTTGTGCTGAGTGAGTGGAGGTGGAGAACTTGCATGCTCAGGGGGGAAGACGGATTGACAGATCAGTGGAGAACAATAATGGTGATAAAACCAGTGATGAGACTTGACTTTGGGCATTTTGAGATTGCTGCACCAACGATGAGGCTTATTAACCTGTAGAACAGGAATCAGGCAACAAAAAGGCAACATTCATATATGTGAATGCTCACAAGAACCCGAGTATCTCGGCAGTGTTGCATCTTATTTGTTCCCAAAAGACGTTGCTGCGCCAGCAGAAGGGACAGGGGCAACGGTTGTTACCACAACTACATAGGATAGCTTTTGTTAGCAGGTTAATTTATACAAGTATTCTAGTATATGACTATTGTAGTGTACTAATGAGGGCATACATGGTAGTGTACACAAGTGGTGAGCGGTGATGGGATCAGAAAGGATTACTGTGAGAAAATTTTGATCATAAATAGTGATGGGTGATTTAAAGTCCACTATGAGGTCCATATACTGCTCTGGCAGGCGGACTTATCAGCTGACTTTTAAAATTGTCCATCACTATTTATGATCATGTTTTTCCCATGCAAACTCTTCTCCTTCCTTTCCTGCTCTCCATTTGTCCTGAGTAACGCCCATACATTCCTTGCCCCCCAATATTTCGGAGAGGTTCTCAACAACATAGTAACAATGTAGTAGTACTGCTATGGCTGTGTAATGTCCGTAATATGACTTTACTCACCATGGATACCATCCATGTATAGTATTCATGACAAGACTCCGAACAAAAACATAAGTACAAACCTTACATCCTAGTCCCCTTTATTGTTTTCGGTATGCTGGTATGCCGCCGTTGCTATAATGTTGCCAATCTCGGAGTTGCTGGCAGCTTGCAGTGGTGAGTGTCCTATTTGTTACAATCCTATAGGCATTCACAGGTGCACATACATCTTATTGTCCCTCTCTCGTACTTATACTCAATAGGTCAAGGTCAGATGTATCCCTCCATTCCCTTGCAATGGCTTCTCAGCTCACCAACACCAATAGTGTAAGAACCGTTGATACGGTATCAGTTCTGATGCTCAACTTCCCTAGCTATACTTGCAGTTCACTTTAACATGCCATGTCAAGGCCATAAATGCTCTTGTGGTCAGTCCTCAAGGTTCCATGCTCTTGAGTGGAGGTATGTCCAGTTCTCGTACCTTGTAGTTGGCTTGTTCACACAGATCCATGCAGGTAATGACAGTCATGTTGTCGTCTGGAATCTAGGTATGGGGAAGATGATACAAGAAATTTGCGTGCCATCAGCGGGTTATATATCCTGTCTTGCTTGGATCAAGCTCTCTGAGGGGGAGGAAAGTGCCTTCGCTTTTGGTGCATCTGATGGAAACATTCATCTTTATGAGCATGCATGAAATCAGCCCCTATTCACCTTCCAGTCCATTGCCATTGTGCATGAAGGCGCTGTTGAATCCCTTGCGTGGGATCCCATTCATGATCACCTGGCTAGCATCAGCAGTGGTGAATTGGGGCTCTGGAAAATTGGTCCAGAAGCTAGTGAGTCCTTTTGTATTTTTCAGTTGTCTCCTCATATGGTCCTTAGAATCTCTCATCTCGCTCTCAATTAACCTTGAGAAACAGCTATGTGTGGCATGTTTGGTGCACTTCTGCAATGAAGGCTTGAGCATCATCATCTCCTGCCTCAAAACTGGCTTTGTGTAAGTGGTATATTCCTCCCAGTTACTCAGATATTTGTGTTCATGAAGTCATAGATTCTGTTATTCCATTGACCGTGGCAATTGAAATGGAAGAAGAAGGCCAACAGCTGGATGTAGGTCATTGATTAGTTTCAGTTGCTCAGTTGATGAACATGCATAATGGAAGTTCATATTCAGATGGACAATAAATACTCGTTTCCCACACAATGTAGTTAGATTTTCATGATGTACACAGACACCCTGGGTTGACAATATCACCATATGCACAGTCACCCTTTTGTGGGCCTGCTGAGGCATTTCATGAGCATGGGCAGGCCCTTTGAGATTATCTGGTGGGTATTTACGAGAGGGCCAGCTGACATTGTTAGTATGCACAGGCAAGCCCATTGAGTACAGTGGCAGGCATATATGAGAGGGCTGGAACAGGTGCTCAATATGCATGGGAAGCCCCTCCCAAGTGTGGTGGGTATATACGGGAGGGCCTGCTGGGGTGGTCCTCGCACATGGGTAGGCCCCTCTCTACGATGACTAGTATATACAACAGGGGCCCATGGAGGTGCTATTTACACATGGGCAGGCCCCTCACTACCATGGTGTATATATGAGGGGGCCTGCGAGGATTCTCAGTATGCACAGGGAGGCCCTCCCTGGCATGGCAGGTATACATGGAGTGGCCTGCTAAAGTGGTCTTCACACACGGAGAGGCCCTCTGTGGTGTGGTGGGTATTTACGGGAAGGCCTGCTAAGGTGGTCCTCACACATGAGCAGGCCCTTATCTACCATGAGAGGTATGCATGAGAGGACCCACAAGAATGCTTGGTATGCACAGGGAGGCCCTTCCTGGCATAGCGGATATATATGGGGGGGCCTGCTGAGGTGGTCCTCATACATGGGCAGGCCCCTCGCGATCATGATGGGTATACATGAGGAGGCCCACAAGGATTCTCAGTATGGCATGGAGAGGCCTGCCCTGGCGTGGTGGGTATATATGGGATGCCAGGGTTTGTCCTTCATCTCGCCCCTATATAGCAGCTGAAAAGACCTCACCCTGGCATTCAACTTGTTTAATGCTGCCCTTGCATCCCTTCGCTGTTCCTCTATTTCCCTTTCTGTTATGATTCCTTGTTCATCCCCTATCTTTTTCCCTATCTCTGATTCCTGACTTCTATCTCCAACTTCTTGACTTCTCATGACTCATCCTTATCTCTGACTCACTATGACTTCCCTTGACTTCCTTTGACTCATCCTGACTTCACGGCTACCCCATTTGTATATGCACAGCATGTGTTACACAGGGCATACCTCGAGTCTTGACACTAAGACAGATTGAAGGACAGGACACTCACGAAGAGGTACGACTCAGCCCAAAGGGAACAAGGGGACTATACAGTCAAGGACCGGACTAAGGACGAAGGACGAGGACTCAAATAGAGGACTCAGACTGAGGGAGGACTCAAGATGATGCTAAATTGCGTAGATCGAGAATACAGTACATGAGCTGTAGCTAAGGTTTATATAGGAGAAGAAACCGTGCACAGACCATGTACTATGAAAGAAAAGGAACAAAAGAGAGACCTAAACTGGGAGGTCTGAGTTGAATCAGACGAGAATGTAAGTAGGATGACTACAATGGAATGACTGATACTTCGAGAACGTTCCACAATAGGAGAACGTGAATGTAAGTGTAAAGAAAGAGTCCAGGGACATGGGAATGGGAGGGGCAAAGACAAGATAAGAGGAGTACATGCGGATAAAGGAAAGAAACTGTAACATTATCTCCTTCATAAGCTCGAACTCCTGGTTCGAGCACCTCTAGCTCAGTCCGATGGCGGTGCAGGAGGGCCAGTGAAGACGTCAGTGGCTTGGTCAGGAGTGTAATGCTCAAATGGACAGTCATCGAGGAGGTGACCAATCTGATTGCAGTGTCCGCAGGTACGTGCAGGACAAAAGCAGGCACTATGTCCCCATCGCTGACAGAAAGTGCATTGAGTGGTAAAGCAACAGCGAGCAGGATGGCCAGGGGCAAAGGCATGACAGGAGGGGCATCGATATTCTGGGCATTCGTCTCTATAATGACCCAAAAGATGGCAGTGAAAGCAGCGAGTGGCTGCTGTGGCAGGTTGTCGGCGAATGAGGGGTGCGATTGTTTGGACGGCCGAGGAGAGGACCTGGGAGCCATTGGGGAGATGGATAAGTTGAATATTTGCCTCATTAAAGGCCTGAGCAGATTGATCAAGTGCATACTCACTGGACGAATCAGAGGGAACATCCCCTGAAGAGGGCGTGGATGGCGCGGTGGAAAGGCAAGTGAGGAGAGAAGGTGGAGAAGGAGGGGCAGGAACGGGTAAAGGATGAGAGTGAGCCTCAAGGGCTTCTAAGGAATGATAGTAACGGTCTTTGGCCTTGGGGGCCAAGGAAGAAAAGATACAGCAAAAAGTGGGATAAAGAAGAGCGGGGTCAAGACAGGTAATGTAACTGTGAAAACCATGAAGGTGTAGGGTAGTGAGGATACGATTGGGGATACAGTTGATAAGGAGACGAAGAGGGAGACCGAAATTGACGGGTAAATCAGAGGGAGCGGCTCGAAAGTGAAAAGCCTGGGCGCGAGAAGTATCATAAAAAAGGTGCACTAATTCCCAGGTAACTTCGTCCTGTTCGTATAGAGTATCATTTTCGAGAGCATGGATGAGGGTGGGATTGGCCAGGATAGCGGTGTAGAGCAAGTTGATCGCGGAGGCAGGAAGCAAGCAAGGTCATACAGGTTGAGAACGCAAGGGATGAGTAGAGGACCAGCTCGATAGTGAAGAGGAAGACGTAGGTGATGGGACGGAGAATGTAGCAGGCATACTTGAGAAGAGGAAGGAAAAGGTTTAAGAGGGTGGTGACAAAAAAGAAAATGTGGGCGGTCGACATCGAAACTATCGTAGAGAATGGGTTCTTTTATAAGAAGAGAGAATAGACTTGGTGTGACGGAGATTGCTCTCTGGTTCCCATGTGTTCTCAGATGCTGAGTAACCTTTCCATGCGGTCAGGTACTGGTAGCGACCGGGAGAACCTTTGTGTGAGAGAATGCCGTCCACTTCATATTTTTCTTTGCCTTCTATTACGTCAGGAGGCGGTGATGAGAACGACAGACTATGTGTTTCAGTGGAGCGGAAGGAAGATAGAAGTGTGGCATGGAAGACATCGTGTATCTTCCATGTGGACAGGAGTCGTAATCGGTAGGTGAGGGGAGATAGAACCTGGGAAATCTTGAAGGGCCCCAGGCGTTTAGGACTAAGCTTCCAGGATGGGAAAGGGATGTGGAGATTAGTCGCCTCGAGCCATACCTTATCCCTGACTTTCCATGGGGAGAACTTTCGAGAAGCGTGTCGTGTCATCAGTTGATGTGCTGACTCATGTGCTGCAAGTGCTTCTTTTCGGGATTCCTCAAGGAGATTAAGGCAGGAGGAGAGAGCGGGGATGAAGGTCTTTCCGAGAGCAGGGTATGCTCAGGGTTCGTAGCCCAGCATGAGGGAGAACGGGGAGGCTTTAGTGGAAGAATGGGGGGAGGAGTTGTGGTGAAACTCAGCAGAGGTAAGAAATGAGGACCAGGAGTGCGATTGATTAGTGCAGAAGATGCGGAGATAGGTTTTGATTTCCTGATTGGTTCATTCAGTTTGTCCATCTGTCTGAGGGTGGTAGGCTGTGGAGAGGCGGACGTCGTAGTGTAGGAGGCGAGCAAGCTCTCGAGCAAAGGCAGATGCGAACTGTGGGCCATGATCAGAGATGATGGAATTGTGGAGACCGAACCTTTTGAACACGTGATGGAAAAAGAGTTGTGCTACTCCTGCGGCATCGATAGTTTTTGTGCAAGGAATCAGAATCACCCCCTTTATAAGCCCATGGTCGACCATGACCAGCAAGGAATCAAAGCCAGAGGAGATGGGGAGGTCCATGATCAGGTCCATAGAGAGTTGGTGGAATGGCAGGGAGGCGGTGGAAGGGATTGGGGAGAGAGGGGGGGCAGTGGGATGGGTGTTCACCTTAGATTGCTGGCAGAGGGCACAACCAGCGATAAAGTTTTTGACAAAGGTGGAGAGGCCTGGCCACCAGAAGTCATGCTCCACGAGAGTCTTGGTGTGGAAGAACCCCATATGGCCGGTGGTGGGAGATTCATGAAGGGCATGGAGAAGAGGAGAGCGGGAGGTAGGGGGAACATACATGCGACTGCGGAAGAAAAGGTGACTGTTATTGAAAGACCAATCCGCAAGAGCAGAGCGGGGGAATAGCGGAGAGCTGTCTTGAAGACTGTGAATAGCACAGAGAATGAGGGGATTGGAGGAGGAGGACGAACGAATGGTATTGGCGAGGGCAAGGTCCAGAGCAGCGATGACTACTGGATCCGGAAGGATAGGGGAAGAGACGTTGTTGAGAGAGGTGTCAACGAGGTCTTTTCGTGAGAGAGCATCTGCGGGAGCCATGCGAGTACCCGGAGTAACTTGCCAGAGGAGATCAAAATCCAGTAAGAGGAGGGACCAATGAGCCTGCCGACAAGAGAGTTTATGGGGGTCCTTCAGGTAAGAGAGGTTTTTATGATCGGTGAGGATGGTGACAGGATGAGAAGTGTCAAGGAGATATTGACGCCACTCCCGGAGAGTGAGGATAACCGCGAGCAGTTCACAGTCATAGATATCGTAGTTGCGCTCAGCTGGGCTGAAGGTTTTAGAGAAGTATGCACAGGGATGGACATCTCCATTGGTGTCAGCTTGGAGAAGGATGGCCCCTGTGGCAAGGAGGGAGGCAT
>JBBPLV010001037.1:0-12085 GCA_038089975.1 Boletellus ananiceps | reverse complement strand
CATCCTTGTGTGGTGTGATATGCGACGTACCCTCGACGAATATCCCTTTCAAACCAAACTCGAGTCCATATCCAACATGGATAAAGGGGTGGATAACGCCCGAAAACAGACGGTTCAACAACTCTGGTTGTGCATTCGCATCTCTTCCTTTCTGGAAGTTGTACTTTTCCGAAAAGATAAACTCCTCGAGGGTGTCTGCCGCACCCTTTTCAGAGACTTGCTTGGAAAAGAAGGAAACGTAACCCTGGTAGTAGCTGTGTGTGTTGAAGGATGTGATTTTATGCAGGACTATGATAACTTACTTGTCATCACCCAAGTGGTCGACGAAATTGTGCTCAGCGATCGGCTCAGGGGGTGGGACCGCGGGGCGCTGAATGTGGCTATCACGCTCGTAGTAATCTCTGATGATGGACGCGGATCCGCCTAGAGCGTAGATTGCGAGTGCACGGTGCGTGATGTGGCTGGCCACGTTATCATGTTTGGTGTCCAGCAGAGAATAAATGCACACATACTTGTGGAAACGGATGTCGTTGTAGAATATGTGATAGCGCTGGTGATTATCTTTGAGGACATGCCGGAGAGCCGCGAGGGACTCCACACTCGCTCCCGGCAACCTCTGCGGAGATAGCTGCGAAGGGGGGGGAGATGGTGCAGGAAAGAGATCGTCGTGGTTCAGGTGTGCAGTACTGTTGAAAGCCATGCCGATCGAGGTGGTGTTACGAGTGAAGTCCCAGACGAGTCTGTTGGTATTTAAAACTTGTCAAATGCGACCGTGTCCGGAAGGTCCTCTCAAGGACCCCGCAGACTGTGCGGAGTAAAGCCTTCTCGCAGAGGCATGTGACCTTGTAGTCCCGTTGTTAGTTCGCGGGACGTGTATGATGCTAGTGACATGTGACATCCACCCGGAGTCACACCGACGGTAATGCCAAGAGGGGTTGGATCCACACTCTGCACCAAATCCTCCGGCAGCGGCTGTCGACAAAGTTTGTGTCCCGATAGTTAAGTGAGTGGGTACCAGCGTGGCTGGTGTTTATAATATTACCCCCTGGCCAAATGTGCAAATGACATACGACATTCGTAATTTTAACAATGGTCTTGCTCCGGCTATCATACCGTGGGGCGGGGACAAGGGCGAGGCGAGGACAAGGCAGCAGCGACAGGTTACAACTCGATGGGAACCCTAGCACCGGTATCGAGAATACAGGGCTCATCTTCAATTTCACTGAAAGACATTTCGCACAGAAAATGACGTGACAAGAATCACAACATCATAGGTCAAGTTCTCCACAAAACCGCAATCTTTCGTTTCATCTCCTTGTTACTGTACATGACACTACGACTGAGCGGGGACCACACACACAAAATGCTTCCGACTCGAGCGGTATTCGCCAACGTGGCTGATTGATGCTATCCTCAGGCGGATTTGTAAAACCCTTGCATGTCAAACGGCTTCACCTCCTTGCCCTCGCGCACCCATCCGACAGCATCCGCAGTCAACAACGCAGCCCTCAGGAACAACGATCCGTCCAGCACTGTCGCATCCGCCAGCTCGGTGCCCTCAAAGTATCCCGCAGGGCGCCGACCGTAGAGGGTGTCAAAGTGGGCAAAGGCCCGCTGGATCTTGATTAAGTGGTCGTTCGGGTGCGGGATCGCCGACTGCAAGATCGGCAGGAACGGGTTCGGGGTCGGGGTCGTCTCGGTGCTGAGGGGGACCCCCGGGGCGGGGGTGGTCGGAACGGACGGCTCGAGCGACGTGGTAGTGATGAACGATTTGATGTACAGGGTAGGTCGACCGCGCATGACCCACCATGCGAGGACTGTGAGGAGGTACCCGCGGAGGAGAAGGACTTGGGAGCGCGGGGAGAGGTACGCGAGCAGCGAAGGGAGGAAGAGGCTCGAGGTGACCAAGTGCATCCTGTCCCGACATCATACGAGTCAGCCACGCGTGGATCCCACCCGTCAAGAGGGGAGAGGTCACGCACAGGAAAAAGTCAGCCCGGAACTCTTCGGGCGTTAATCCTCCGGCGCCGTAGATAAGGGAGCTCAACCAGATGAGCTCCTCCAGCTTACGCTCGATTTCGCCTGGCTGGTTCAGCTCGATCGTCCATTTGTCGGAATGTTCCCTGATCACGTTGGAATACTTGACGAGGAGTTCTCCGAATTCACTGGCAAAGTCTGTGGGTCTTAGTGCAGCCAGATTCAACCTGTCGTCTTTGAGCACACGTGCCACGATGTCGAATGCGTGCACACCGCCTGTCTTCGATACGGGCTGACTGGTCGCGGCAGGATTGTCCAACACTAAGGACGAAAGACGACTTGCAATGCTGTCGACATCGTCCGTCGAACTGGGAGTAGTAAAGAGAGACGGAGGAAGATATCCTGTGACGCGCACTTCGTGAACTGCAGCTAATGCGAGGCCTTGGTAGAGCCATATGGAGTTAGCCGCCTTCGTGCGGGGGACATGCGACGTACCTTCGACGAGCATCCCTTTCAAACCAAACTCGAGTCCATATCCAACATGGATAAGGGGGTGGACAACGCTCGAAAACAGACGGTTCAACAACTCTGGCTGTGCATTCGCATCTCTTCCTTTCTGGAAGTTGTACTTTTCCGAAAAGATGAACTCTTCGAGGGTCTTTGTCGCACCCTTTTCAGAAACTTGCTTGGAGAAGAACGAGACGTATGCCTGGTAGTAGCTGCGCGTGTATTGAACGATGTGATTTGATGCAGAGGGTACGACAGCTTACTTTTCATCACCCAAGTGATCGACGAAATTGTGTTCAGTGATCGGCTCAGGGGGCGGGACTGGAGGGCGCTGAATTTCGCCATCACGCTCGTAGTAGTCTTTGATGATGGATGCCGGTCCGCCTAAAGCATAGACCGCGAGCGCACGATGCGCGATGTGGCTGGCCATACCAGCGTTATACCTGGTGTCCTGCAGAGAATAAATGCATACATACTTGTGGAAATGGATGTCGTTGAAGAAGATGTGATAACGCTGGTGATTATCTTTGAGGACGTGTTGGAGAGCAGCGAGGGACTCCACACTCGCTCCCGGCAACCTCTGCGGGGAAAGCTGCGAAGGGGGAGGAGATGGCGCAGGAAATAAATTGTCGAGTTCTGGACTGTCAGAGGACATGATGACCGAAGTGCTACAAGTGAAGCCCCAGATGTCGCGTCTCAGAGAGTCTGTCCGTATTTATAACTTGTCAAATGCGACCGTGTCCAGGTCGTCTTATGGCCCTCCGTCCAGGTGACATCCACTGTCGGGCTGTGCGGGCGTCGCCATTCTCGCAGAGGCATGTGGCCTCGCGGGCTTGGAGGAGCTCAGGGGCCGTGTGTGCGATGCTCACCAATCCTGAAGCCGAACTGGGCTGGCCAAGTCCTAGATCAATAATCAGTGACATAAAGCGCTCGAATTAGCTGACTGAGCGACGACGTTTGATTGGTGGAGATCAATCCCACCATCACGGCAGCCTCCAACGACTCACCAGTCAAACCGGGCCCAAACCCAGGTTCATGCCGCGCTCGCTGAGCCTCAAGTAAATCCTGCGCACCTGCTGGCACTCCCCAGAAAGTGGCCATCGCCAAACCGTGGCCTGATGACGGTGTCGAGTTTGACCCGTCCTTTGGGCCCTCGAGGTTAGCATGCATCACTCGGCTTACCACGACGTTCTCACTGGCAGAAGGCTGACCAAGTCAAGGATCTCGTTACGCCATATCCCTAACGGAGAAAGAGCATGGAAAAAGAACAAGGGAAATCGATCATTAATACGATGGCCGTACGTGGAATGCGAGAAATGTTGTAAGATGACGAGAATCCTGCCCAAAACAGTGGCAACTACAACTCGGAGTGATGCGGCACCGTACTACTAGGTATATCTGAGCGCGCTGGCAACTTGCATCACTGGCTGGCGAGGATACATTCAAAGTTCCCATTCGATGGGTGGGGCGCGCGTGCAACACCCCACTGATGCGCCCATCACGTGGAAATGAAGTCAAAAGTAAGATGACAGTCGTCTGTTGGACATCACTCTGCCACGACTTCGTCCACCACCGGATGTGGTCGTGCTTCCCGGACACAAGCCAACTCCAATGCAGGGATTCGAAAGCGCTGTTTCAAATGCCCATGCTCGCCGAGAATCATCACACTGGCACCACCGCCGGTTCTCGATGGGTGTCTGTCATCAATTTATTGGCCGATTCGAATGAGGACGGGCTGCGGTGATAGATCACATGGACTTGGTGAGGGTTACCCCTCGTTTCGTTTTTGTGCTAAATGGCATGCTCACCAATACTGTCTTCGCAAAATGTATCGCACGCAATTTTTAATCGGCAAATAGCCAAACCCTTCCAAGGTTTCCCTCCTTTTTCCTCCTCCCTCCCGCTTGCCACTGGCCCGTCTTCAGCTCCCAGAGTTCGCACCTCCACAAGCAAGCTGTTCAATCTGAAACCTTGTTATGTTACTACTTGCATCGTGGACTTCCCCGATTGATGTGCTTCGCGTTCTCTCGTATTTGCTCCTGGATCGAACTTACTTTTTGTTCCCCAAAAGACACCCCTTGCTATCACCTGGGTTGCAGTCGCATTAACACGAACGATGGCTAGTTTCCCGCTGTCCTGTGGCATTGGCCGTGCCTACTCCTGCATGGTCAACCGCTGCACACTTTATGCATTAGACGGCGGGTACGGACTTCCTCGCGTTGCCTATCCGATCACTTGCGGAGTGCGAATGAGGTTCACTCCGTTCCTCGTAGAGGCAAGGGATATACGCTTCCCTCACCAACAAGAAGCCCACCTTATACACCACCTTTTTCCTCGTAGACCCACCGGGGTCGGCGATGGATGTACGGCGAAAAAGATGGTGTTGGAGGACGAAACCAGGTTTGAGCAAGTGGGATGGATTGAGCGCGTGGCTGCTTGTTATCCGGTGTGCGATGACCCCGTCTGGCTGACTCGGATTTCCTAGGAACCCCAGCTGCCCCCGGTGCGAAGACAGGCGTTGTCGCCAGACGATTTGAAAACAAAAGGAAGAGGCGAGGCCTTGGCCGCACGGAGTTTGGGGCTGTCAGAGTCCCCGCTGGGAGGGAACCATCATGAAGCCTTCAACTTGAAGGAGGTCGTTCGAACAGCCTTGAGATCCCGTTGTTGCCCCCGAACGAGATCATTAGGACCAATGTTCTCGTTTTGGGGCATCGTGGAGACGATGGCAATGTCAATCCTTCTCATGTGCCTTAATGCCCCTTCTGGCGAGCGCTCCTCATCCGTGGGTTACTACACATCCTCGACCTATCCATTACCAACTCTTCATGTCCAGAACCAATCAGCCGCTGGAAAATTCATGTATCGCTCGCACTCGTGAATCAGACGCGCGATAAGCAAAAGATATCTGCCTCTTGTATTGTGTGCAGTGTGCTAACCTGTTGCTCACGATGCACCGATGATGGTATATTGCGTCACCATTTTCAGAGATTCTAGTAGTGTCCGCCTCTCACATCCTATCGCTCCAATTTGCCCCCAACATACCTTCATCTCCGGAAGATACGACGCGCAGTGTCAAAAACCACCCGGGTCACATCTGGGGTTTGATCAAGCTCATTGCCACGTTTATTTGAGAAAGAACGGTTCGATTGTCTATACAGATTACTTCCCCCCGATCTCCTTACGGGCGATTTCACATCCACGCAATGACGAGTATCTCTTTTCGATCCTGTCCATCAAATGGCGCATCGGATAGCGGACATCAGCATGCAACGCCATTGTATATCACCTCCAGGTTGGGTTCAATTCACCACAACATCCTTCAGAGACACAACCAAATGTACATGGTTTACTCATGGCATGTAGCCAGCTATCATGATCATGTAGTATCTCATCAGTGAAAGCATGAGTACTGTGAATGGGAGGGATGCTGATGGAGGAACTCTGTTCATGTCACACAGGAGTCACCATAGTGTCATCCAATGAAAGCTCAAGGCATCTCATCCAGTACTCTACATCTTACTGTACACTGCACCATCAATGAGTTACACATGTCTTTGTGTGCTGCCTGAAGCAATGTTCTATCAGAACTCCACTATTTGATATGCTTTGAAGTTTCATTCAAATCTCAGGTTCATAATCTGAGTTCTCAGTCTGCTTTTCAAAGATTGAGTAAGAATCATGTTGATGCCAATGACAGTGTGAGACTGACAGAGTCATTTACTGGCACTCTTTCCTCCCCCCAGAATTTGTCCCCATAATCTAAGAAGAGCTCCTCTCCTTTTTTGATCCTCTTCTCTAGAAGAAGAAAGAAGAGGTTCTGGTCCATTCAAGATCATAGCTGATTGCCACTCACTGGTAAAAAATCCAATTTGGTGTTCTCCAATGACCACCATATCTTTATTATATGAACATCAAATGCCCTTCTGATATGGGACATATTGGAAAACCTACTCCTTGCATCCACATTGCTTCTATGAGTGTCTTTATGGTTTACAAATCTTGTTGAATTGCCCACATAGGCTGCATCAAATATTGGGACTGTATCATCCTCTGCTTCTAGAGAAATTTCAAACAGATAATTGTTTGAAATATGATTGGCAAGTTGTCTGTGAAGGATGTAGTATTCAAGACCAGATGAGAAGTGATAAAATAAAAACACACATCCTTGAAGTAGCAAGCTCAGCATTCAGTACATGACCAACATAAGCTATCAAATATCATTATCTGAGCATGACATATAACCAGATGGCACTCACTGCCAAGAAATGTATTTGGCCCCATGGCTTGACATGCAAAAGCACCCAAGCCATGTTCACTATGTTTGATTTCAATTGGCTATCCAAGCAATGAATATATTGAACCTGAACTTAAATTCAATATACCTTTCCAGCAAGCCTTTGCATTTTTGTGTTGCTGCATGGTTTACCAGTAGTGCCTAGATAAAGTAAGTGTGCTTCATTGCATATACACTTATGAGTATTCTCCTTACCTCTACAAATTGTGCTCAACAAGTACACAAAAGGATGTGGATAAGTTCACTTACCTTGCATCACAGCTGATACATATGCCTGGGATACATTCTCTGTCATTTTTTGCACAATTACAAGTGCTAATTATGCATCTTCCATTGGTACAATTGCAACCTGGCCACTGTCTCAGACCTAAGTGGACAAGCACATACATTCAATAAATGTAACAGACCAAGACTGATTCACAAGTACTCACACCCCACACCACATCTGCATATCAATGAACAGTGTTGTTTTGCAACATAGCATGGA
The DNA here is from genome assembly GCA_038089975.1 of Boletellus ananiceps. Taxonomy (NCBI): domain Eukaryota; kingdom Fungi; phylum Basidiomycota; class Agaricomycetes; order Boletales; family Boletaceae; genus Boletellus; species Boletellus ananiceps. The sequence continues at coordinate 4,820 of JBBPLV010001037.1, read as the reverse complement.
CAGTTGTTGCTGTTGCATGGGCCTGGATGAGAACAAGCCTTTAACCTGGAAGTATGTTGATTGTAGGAAACAACATAAAAGAATGTAAGGGTCCTTACATTGCACAGCTAGTAGCTTTGTTGTCCACTGTAACTTCTATTCAGTCCATAGTCAAAGCAAACTGGAACAATGTTGGCGTTACTAAATATCAGTCTCTCATTGGCTCTTTTGCTCTGTAGCTGGCCACCTCCTTGCAAGTTGGATGAGAGAATCATATGATCTGGAAACAGCTGTAATCTTTGCACAAAAACCTAGAGATCTCATGAATACAATTTCATAAAGGTCCAATATGCATATGTCCATGAAAAGAAATTACCTGCTTGCATGGTTTGAGACATATGACTGCCAATTGACAAGGGTCCAAATCTGGTGCAATGCCAATAATAGTTTCTAGTGTATCCATAGAACCTGTATGTTGAGGCTTGGTAGGAGAAGGAGGAATAGATTCCTATTGGCCATGGTGACAACACAATCTTTGTAAGCCCCCTCAAGATAGCACTCACAACAAACTGCTCCAGATTCCCTATATGTCTGAAGCAATCTGGGCCACATGGAACACCTTCAGACAACATCATGCTTTCACCAGTCAACTGTGGCTTCCTAGAGGGAATGGAACTGCTAGTATGATCATCCCCTTTTTAACCACACTTCTCAAGCCCCAGTTATCCAAAAATGACAATACCAACATACCATGGGTTTCACAAACTGAATGCAAACAGTTTATGCTTGGGCAAAAAATCTTGAGATTAGAAATCAATCTCTGTCTTAGATCATCTGCATCAGGTTTGTTATAATGAGCCTGAGTGAGTATGTCCTCTTCCTCAGTGGACCGAAACCTGAAGGCGCCCGGCCAGTGCAGTGCATCTCTGAAAGAAGCATCACGACTCATGGGCAACCCTGGAGGATGTCATAGCATGCATACAATAACTGACCTTTGGTTCTGCTCCCATAATAACCCTTGCCTGTGTGATTCTCGGACCGATTTGAACATCCCCATGCGGTCAATATCAAGTGTTTCAACATCGTGCACGGTAAAGAGCCTTCTTACAGTCTCCATCTGAATCATCTCCTCTATCATGCGTGTTTTTTTAAGAGCTTTGTGGTAACGAACGCACGAAAGTGCCAGACTCACCGTCTGGGTCAAATGGCGTTTCCCATTCCAGGATTTCAAATCTGGCTTGGAACGTTTCTGCAGGAAACTGTTCGTCGTCCGCATACGGCAAGAACGGGAGGCATTCCTCGAAAATTGAGTCCATGAGAACGCTCCTGGCCACCGGCGTGCACGATTCGTACCGTGGATGAGGCTTCGAATCCTCATCCGCGACGATGGTGACAACGGGTATCGTCGATGTGAATGCGGGTCCCTGAGATCTGGGTCTGCCGCGCCGTCCTCCTGCCGGGGGGAGAACGCGGGTGATGGACACTTGCACGGTGTGCGCTGCCCCGACCTCTGACTCAGCGTCCACCATCATGGCCCCTGAACCCAAATTCGAGTCGAGGTCTACCTCCGAGGCGTCGTCGAGAACGCGAAGCTTGTCCACTGCGGATGCGGCGACGCGGGCGGCCTGCCGTCGGGACACGAGCAGCGGCTGGGGGAGGTTGGCAAGGATGTCGGTGCAATAGCTGGGCTCCCAGTCGTAGAATTCATCCCAGACGTCTTTGTAGACGCGTCGTCCGAGTTGTTTGAGTTCGGAGAGCGATCGGGTTCGAGAGGAGGGGACTTCAGGGGTGGCATGGCTAGGCGTCGTCGAAGTTGGAGAACTAGGTTCGGTGCGATCGACATAAGCGAAGAGGTCCATCACCAGTCGGTCGAAAAGAGCAATGGTAGGGAGAAGTTCGGGTGCGTTACTACTGCCAAGGCCGAGTCTGTGAAGCTATCCAACGTACGTTGGCAAGAACAAAGAACTGATAAACCCACTAACTTGGAGTCCTTTGGGTTGCTCCGTTGCAACGTCGTTCAACAGGCGGCGGTCACGTCACGAGTGGCACATGTACAAATACCTTTCAAATCCGCGGAAGTAAACCTAGCACTTGATCGTTAGGTACATCAAGCTTGCAGATCTATCTAGTGCTCCCTCATCTCCTTAACCCTCTTGATGCCCGCATAAATATCCTCCTCTGTCGGTGCCTGGTGCTCGCCCACCCACTCTCGAATCCAAGCACGCAATGCCCCATACTCTGTCCTCGGGAGTGTGTCTGCACGTGCAGTCGTTTGTGCACCCCCATCCCGAACGTGCGCGCTCCCAGTCCAGCCATCCTCAAACAGCGGCCCACGCAAACCAACCTCCATCCAGAATACGAGCGCGACCGAGAGCGTCTCCGTCTTGGGCACGACACCTAGCGCCCGCATCCACACGAGTACCTCAGGGATCTCCTCCGCTCGCGACGAAAGCCCAATGAGGGCGATGTAGGCAGCGAACGTGCTCTCCGAGGGCATCACCGTCAGGAGCGGAGGGCCTATCTGCTCTCCACCGGCGTCTGGTTGGGCCATCGTTGGTCGCTCCATACCCAGATGTGTCGGAAGATGTGGCAGGAAACGACCCGGGTGGCTCGTAAAAACCCTGGCTAGCTCCTGGAAGATACTCTCGCCACCTTTGGCTCGCGCACTTGTTACGCCGCCTCCGAAAGGGCCAGCTGCACCTTGCAGGGCGGGCCAATTCCCAAACATCATTCCTCTGAAGATAGACCTTGCAACTTCTGTTGAGCGGCGGTTTGCCCAGATGCCTACAACAGGCGGGGGAGATGGTGTTTGGAGGAGGGCACGAAGGTGAGCAGCAAGGGTTTTGCGGGACAGAAGAAAACCGTCGGTTTCGGCCTCAGCATGGGTCTGGACCATGCAGTGGGAATTGCGATCGGATAGAGAAGAATCTCTTCCTGCATCGTGATTCGGGTTTCCAGAGAGCGTCAGAGCATTGTGTGGGGTCATTGTCGGGGCAATAGGCCCACCATGTTTCTTGAATAGTCGGTTATCGGCAATATACCAGCTCATAGCTCCCTTCAGACTTTCTCTGTCCATCTTTGAAGCTTGCATCGCTGCCTTGAGTAATATGCGAAGCATCAGGTTAGTGGGAGGAACAAAATACAAAGACGTCAAATACGTCCAAACGTAGAAGACTGCATCGGGACGACGGATGCGAAGGAGAGCAGCAAGGAGCGCGTGAATGGGGTGGACTTTGAGGTAGGGGGAGCTTAAAGGACGAGTATTCTTGGAACCGTTCGGGATCGGGAGCTGGGTCTCCAGTGAAGAGTGGGGGGGTGGGGTCGTCGCTTTCCCAATGTCCCTCTGGACGGCTTCGTCAAGTAGAAAAAGCGCCTCCTCTGTGCGTCCGCTCTGAACAAGCACGTCGATACCCACACAGAGGGCCTTTCTATCTATTCTCATCTCATTTTCTTCGTTGCCTCTGCCCCGAGCATCAGCGACTTCCTGGACGAACTCGTCCCATAGCCTCTCTGCATCACCCAAGGCATTCCTCCGCAATAGGCCTTGGATGACAACGGTATAAGTTGCCCTAGTTGGTTTATATGCGTTGGTTCCTTCTTTGGTTGCCTCGAAAAGCTCAAGCAAGGAACTGGCAGAGAGCGTGCGATCATGAGCACCAGCATAGAGTGCTGTAGTCCAATCATAGATATCAATGTTTGACTTGTCGGTTGCGTCAGGGTGGGGTGAGGGAGGAGACTGGCGAGGTTTGGTGAGGTCAAGCTTAAGCAGATGGTGAAAGTATCGGAAGGCGGACTGACGGTCATCACGCATAGAACGAAGGTAGTGGGTATTGGCCTTGTGTGCTGTCCCCTCAACACGTGTTCTGTCTTCCTCAGTGGCATAGGGTGGGGTGATTCCATTCTCTAGACACTGCTTCCTGATGATGTGCAGGTAATACGCACTCGACTGTACCCTGCCTAACGAAGCGCATGCTCTCAGCCATGCTTCTGGCTTGTCCGAATTCGCGGCTTGCTCAGGAGTGGAGGAAGCACGGCGGTGAAAATAATCCAACAACTGTGGTGAGCGGAAATTGTCCTTGATCAGTACCCTTTCAGTGTCCGACCAGAGGGTCAAACCTCTGTTCTCCATCTCTCTTAGGATGTCGACAGCGACGTCAGCGGCCACTCGTGATCTATCAAAAAGAGAGATGGCTTGAAGAAGCATGTTGAAGTGGAACGACTTGTACGTGTGTGAATGCGGAGGAAGAGCGATGAGGTGCGATGTCAGAGGACGAAGCAAGGGCGCGAGTGAGAAGTGGGCGAGGGAGTGGGTTGCAAGTATGAACAAGGGTAGTGCGTGGGACTTGTCCATGGGTGGATGAAGAGATGCGAGGGGCGTTAGAGCGAATGCGAGGTCATATAGGGCCGACTGGGCGTCGCCAGGGGATCTGATTTTATGAGAAGCGAGGGCGAGGACGACCCACGATGGGGTATGGTGCGAGGTATGATCGGCACGGTTGTGATGTAGAAGGTCAAGAGCGCGTTCGAAGGTGGGTGAGTACACAACGGGAGACCACCGCGTCCATTCGTCGCGTGGTATCCTGCAGCGCTGAAGAAGAGCTTGCAGGGCGGGGTCATGTTGGTCAGCAGAGCGGAGGAGGGGAACGAGCTCCCAGACATGCTCTCCGGTGACCCTATGGGCGATTTTGGAGAACCCAAGAGCGCGCTGCCCGAGCGGTGCGACGGTGAGCAGCGACGACATGCATCTGCGGTGGACGAGGCTCATTCGAGGACACCGACGGGGCATGAGCCGTGGTGGTGTCAGAAAGCGAGACGGCCCGTTTTCGTGCCACAATGACAAC
>JBBPLV010001036.1:0-12091 GCA_038089975.1 Boletellus ananiceps | reverse complement strand
CGATTCAACTTGGACCTTCCCATTATAGCTTCTCTTTTGTTCTCTCTCCTTATAGTACTTGGTCTGTGCATGATTAACCTCACTATATAAACCATAGCCACAAACCTTGTACTTCATTCTCATTCTGTGCAATCTAGCATAACCTTGAGTCATCCTCAGTCTGAGCCCCCTTTCTCAGGTTCTCTTCCTTCGTCTCTAATCTGGTCTTATGACCATATAGTCTCTAGTTCCCTTCATGCTGAGTCATACCTCTTTGTGAGTGTCCTGCCTGTAGGTCAGTCCTAGTCTCTGTGCTCAAGGTATGCCCTGTGTAACATGCTGTAAGTGAGTGCTAGTAGTGCAATGAATACAACAAAGAGTAGGACTAGGAATGCAATGAGCATAAAGCTGTTACTTGAATTTGCAGGGTGGATTAGACTTCTTCTACTGTTCCTGTTTCAGCTTATGACTCTTTTTGAGAAGGCAGCCATAAACAGACTTCTTCAGACATTGGTTTCAGCAGAGGTTCAGGTTCATGTGGTGCTGAAACCTAAACTTCTCTTCTTTGGATAATTGCTTGTGCCTGTTTATGATATCCATGGCTAATTAATCAAATGAAGCAGATGACTCGTCTGCTTCATACTCCCACATAGGTGGCAGTATCAGAGTTTGGACTCAGACCGTTTCTATAGGATCAGCCCAATGTACAAGTGGATTTCTATATCTGTTGGACTCAATGGAGAGAGTAACAATCAGGTACCCTAAGTGCTGTCCTTGGTTGTAGAGTGCTAGTAAAGAAAAGACCACCAGGTATGAAGGTGGGGTCCCTAGACCAACAGCAATGATAAGGATTAAAGTGTATAGGGAGAATTCTCTCAAGATGGCAAAGTCTCTCATTCATGCAATCGCAAGCCTGTTCAATCCTTTGCCAAAGAGCATTTCTCCTCTCACATTCAGCCTGTTGCTGGCATCCAAGTTCAATTCCCTCTCTAATAATAGCATTGACCTCACTTCCAATGAGTAGGTCACACACACTCTCATCTTCACCAGGTATGAGTGTACTGGATGAGGTGGTGTGGATGCTGGGCAGCATGAGGTAGTGGCAGACAGGTTCCCAGTCAATGGATTCCTGTAACAGAGTAGGGGGACAAAGCAGAGTTACCAGATTGTAGTCTGGTGATCCAGATAAGCGGCAGGGCAGTGAGAACACAGGTGGTGGCAAGTGGGTGTGGTAGCTAGATAGCTCTGATGAGATTCTGAATACCTCCTTCTCTAGATCCGAAACAGTGTCTTGTTTCTTTATAGCTGTAGTGTCTTCATGCTCTGATAGGTGGAGAGGGACTAGCAAGGGTGAGGATGGTTCCTCCTTCTTTACAAGTGCAGTGGTGGCTGTGGTGGGTTGCACTAAGGACCGGTTAGTGCCTTATTACCCCTATGTAGGTATGCCACATCTCCTCTTGCTTACTAGTTGATTGCACACAAGTTAAACTGTAAAAAGGATAAAGTGTCTATTGGATAGCTAGTCCAATAGGAAGATAAGTAGTCTTGTCCTAATGAAACAACCACTTACCAGCCCTGCTGAGTAAGCAGCTATAGAAGCAAGGAGACCTTATGATCAGGAGAGAGCTGAGTGGACAAACTCAAGAGGACAAGACTGAGGTCCTCTATGAGCTGGGGGTGTCCCTTATATACCTTTCTAATGTTTACACTCATGTACACTAGATCTAACAATATCTTGTATCTACCTGAGTCAGGATGAGTCATATGTACATGAGGGAAACATGTGTAGGGTACAGGATGACTAGGGATGAGTCACACGAGAGTGGTAACTATGGACAGGGGCCATGAGGATCAACATGAGGTCACTATATGAAATGCAGCTATGGTGATCATGTGGCTGCATGATGAGTCACATACCCAAATTGGGTAATCTGGATCTCAGACTGAGGTGAGCTGGTGGTTTGGCTGTGCATGGCAGTGCATACCTGTGCAGACCTGCATGGAGGCAGCATGACTCAATGTCAGTCATCGTTACTGGGGTGGACATGTGTCAAACATGTGCCAGAGTGAGTCAATATAAGTCAGAATGACTCAGGAGTGGTCTAGATGAGTCTAGACCAGATCTAGGATGCATGAGGAGCGATTAGGCTAGCTAAGCCCGAATGCAGAATAGATAAGTGGATGAAATCCATATTAATTCATAGGATGGTTGGATTGAGCCAGAAAAGGGCGGAAAAATATCAGAAAAAATAGGGGAAAAATATGAGAGTATAATAGTGAGCATCCATGGGCATAGACAAATATACTCAATGAAAAGTGGGGTAAAGGAGGTCAGGATTGAGTTGTTTAACAAATGTATAAAAGCCATGAAGATGAAGAAGGGAAAGGACCTGTTTGGGAAGCTGATTAATCAAAAAATGAAGGGGAAGGCTGAAATCTACAAGTAAATCAGAAGGTGTGGATTGGAAGTGATATGTTGGACTTTGGAAACATTAAGAAAAAGGCACACTAGTTCTTGTGAGATCTCATCCTTCTCATACAGGGAATCATTTTCAAGGGCATGGACAAGGGTGGGATTTGTAAGGATACTAGAGTAGAGTGTGTTGATGGAGGAAGCAGGAAGAAACATAGGCTGTACAGGATGTGAGTGCAAAGGAGAAGAGATAGATGCAACAGAGTGAGAGGGAGACAATATGGATGATGGGAGAGAAAAGGTAGAAGACATATCAAAAAAAGGAGAGAATGGTGTGGATGAAGATGGGGATAAAGAAAAAGACAATGGGCATGGAGCGTTATCATAGGGAATGGGCTTTCTTATATGGTTGTAGGATGCAGGTAGCATAATGGAGATTATTTTTGGGTTCCCATGTATTCTCTGATGCTGAGTAACTTTTCCATATGATCAAGTACTGATAATGGCCAGGAGAACCCTTGTATGTAAGAATCCCATTGACTTTGTACTCTTCTTTGCCCTCAATGACATCAGGGGTCAGTGAGGAAAATGAGGGTCCATGTACTTCAGTGGAGCAATAAGAAGATAGAAGAGTGGTGTGGAAAATATCATGAATCTTCCATGTGGATGGAAGATGAAGTGATAGGCAAGTGGAGATAGTATCTGGGTGATCTCAAAAGAACCTAGATGCTTCAGAGTGAGTTTCCAAGAGGGATAGGGAATGTGGAAGTTTGTGGCTTCAAGCCAAACTTTATCTCCTATCTTCCAAGGGGAGAACCTTTGAGTGACTCATTGAATCATGAGGTGACATGCAGATTCATGTGCAGCAAGGACTTCTTTCCTAGATTCCTCCAAGAGAGATAGTCAATTGAAGAGGGCTAGGATGAAGGTCTTTCTTAAAGGGGGATAGGCATGAGATTCATAGCCAAGCATGAGTGAAAAGGGAGATACTTTGGTGGAGGAATGAGGCAAGGAGTTATGGTAAAATTCTGCTGTAGTGACAAAAGAGGACCAAGTGTACAGTTGGTTGGTACAGAAAAGGCAGAGATAAATTCTGATCTTCTGATTGACCCATTCAGTTTGTCTGTCTGTCTGGGAGTGATATGTTGTAGAGAGGCATACATTGTAGTGAAGGAGGTGGGCTAATTCTTGTGCAAATGCTAAGGCAAATTGTGGACCATGATCCAAGATGATGGAATCATGAAGGCCAAATAATTTGAAAACATGGTGAAAGAATAGCTGAGCAACTTCAGCTGCATCTATTGTTTTGATGCAAGAGACAAGAATCACCCCCTTCATAAGGCCATGGTTGACCACAACCAGAAGAGAATTGAATCCAGAGAAAAGAGGGAGGTCAGTAACAAGGTCCATGGAGAGCTGACAGAAAGGAAGCAAGGAAGACAAGGGAATGGGGATGAGAGGGGATGTAGTGTGATTGGTGTTCACCTTGGATTGCTGACAGAGAGTACAACCTGTAATGAAGTTTTTGACAAAAGTAGTGAGACCAGGCCACCAAAAGTCATGTTTGACAAGAGCTTTGGTATGAAAGAAGCCCATATGTCTGGTGGTGGGGGAGCCATGGAGAGTGTGGAGAAGGAAGGAGTGGGAAGTGGGAGGAACATACATTCAATGGTGAAAGTAGAGATGGCCATTGTCAAAAGACCAGTCATTGAGAGAGGACCATGGAAAGAGGGGAAAACCTTGTTGGAGACTGTGGATAGCATGAAGAACAAGTGGATTGGAGGAGGAGGAGGAATGAATATTGTTAGCAAAAGAAAGATTGAGGGCATTGATGATCAATGGGTCAGGAAGAATGGGGGAGGAGACATTGTCCAGGGAAGTGTCCACAAGGTCTTTACAAGAAAGTACATCTGTGGGGGCCATGTGAGTACTGGGAGTAACCTGCCAGACAAGATCAAAAGTCCTGAAGAAAAAGAGACCAGTGAGCTTGATGATGAAACAATTTGCAAAGGTCCTTGAGGTAGGAGAGATTCCTGTGGTTGGTAAGGACAGTGACAGGATGAGACATTCCTAGAAGATATTGCCACCATTCTTGAAGAGCAAGAATGACAGCCAGCAGCTCTTGATCATAGATGTCATAGCTGTGTTCCACTGGACTGAAAGTTTTGGAGAAGTAGGTGCAAGGATGATAATCACCATTAGGATCAGATTGAAAGAGAATGGCCCCAGCAGCGAGGAGAGATGCATCAGTCATAATAGAAAAGGGTTGAGAGATGTCCAGGAAGGTGAGGACAGGTGACAAGGAGAAACATGCTTTCAGGGAATCAAAAGCATATTTCTGGAGGAGAGTCCAAAGCCAGGGTTCATCTTTCCAAGTGAGAAGAGTGAGAGGAGCAATGAGGTTAGAGAAACTTGGGATGAACTTGTGATAGAGTTTGCGAAGCCAAGAAAGGAGTGGATACCCTTGACCAAGGTGGAAGGTTGCCAATCTATGATGGCAGAGAGCTTGGTGGGGTCTATCTGAACACATCCCTGTCTGATGACTAGTCCAAGATACTCCATTTGCAGGACATCAAACAAACATTTGGAGATTTTGAGGAAAAGGTTATGCTCATGTAGTTGAAGAAGTACTCATATAGTTCAAGCATGATGGAACACTATATCATCCATGTAAATCTTTAGCCAGCACTCAGTGATCATATCAGCAAAGATGTGGTTCATGAAAGTTTGGAAGGTTGGGAGGGCATTACTGAATCCAAAGAACATGACAGTGGGTTCAAAAAGGCCTAATGGAGTGATAAATGCTGCTTTCCATTGGTCCTCTGCTTGAAGATGAATGTTGTTGTACCCCCATCAAATGTCAAGCTTAGTGAAGAGAGTAGAATCCTTCATGTCATCAATCAATTCAGAGATGAGGGGGAGAGGGTAGGCATTGCAGATGGTATGGGAATTTAGATAGCAATAGTCTTGACAAAGGCAGAGGGTACCATCTTTTTTGGTACAAAGAAAAATGGAGAGGCTTGGGACAATTTTGAAAGGACAATATGATTCATTTTAAGATTCTCCTCAATGAAGGTTCAACAAGCTTCTTGTTTGGCAGGGTTCAAGGGGTAGATTTTAGCAATTTTAGAGACAAAGGATGGTTTTAACTCAATGGTATGATTGAAGGCACAATGTGGAGGAAGAATGCTGAAATCTTCTTGGAAAAGACATTGGTATACTCTCTACACCAAGAGGGAATTTCCTGTTCTTTTGGTTTGTCCAGTTGGGCATGTTGGGTCGAAAGGGTAATTTTCCTGAGGTGTTGTGGGTAGAGATCTAGATCAACACCCTTCTAGGATGGACTCTCACAAAGAGATACCACAGTGTCTTGAAAGGTGAGGGTGTTAGTGACCCAATCAACAAGGGGATTTTTCTTCTTTAACCAGGGCATTCCAAGGATGATTCAAGGGGAGCCTAAGGATGTTATGAGGAGGGTCATTCTGTTAGATGTGTTGGAGAATATCACATTGGCAGAGATGGTCCATTTAATTACTCCTTTGGTTCTGAGTTCCATCAACATTGTAAGCTATGAGAGGTTGTGGAAGTCAGCAGATGGTGGAGTAGAGTTTTAGGATGAGAGAGGTGTCAATGAAATTACTAGTAGCTCCACTGTCAATGAGAGCTATGGTGCTGATGCTTTGGAATCCTGCTTGTAGATGGACTGGGAGATGCAAAGTTTGTTCATTAGAAAGTCCTACAAGTACAGCAGAAATGTCTAGGGAAGGAGACATTGCTACTTCTTCCCTTACTGAAAACCTGAAGTATTCTCTTCCTTAGGAGTGTCTTCATAACAGAGCTTAAGAGTTTATAGGATTTCACCTTCATCTTTTCCAGAGGTATGAAGATTGTTGACATAAGTGTTTAAGGCTGAAGGAGATTTGACCAGAGAGGGAGAAGTGGTGGGCAGAGCTGAAGAGGTGTTGGTTACCTGGATCCATTGTGGGTTCTGAAAAGGGTTGGTTGAAGATGGAGCTTGGAGGTTCTACAAGGCAAAGGTGTAACATTGTCAGGCATTATGTCCTTTCTTGTGACAGCAGAGGCAAAGACCTTCTCTGAAACATCTGGCATATTCATCCAGGGTGAGTTTAGCGACTTGGATTTCATTGATGTCCATAGCACTGGGGTAGGAGCAGAGGAATGGTTGGTGAACAAAGAAAGGGTTCTATGTCTTTTATGAAGAGCAGTGATGCAAGCTTTCTGAGCATGAAATGTCTTGGCCTTCTCAAGCCAATCTGCAATAGTGGTAGGGACAGTGGTCATGGAGAGGATCATGATGGTGAGTTGTTGGCCTAGCCCAAGGGAGAACTTGTCGATGAGGGTAGTTTGGTTGGTGATTCCCACTTTGGCAGCTAAGTTCTGAAAGTTGGTGATATACTTCTGGAAACCATCATTAGTCTCTCCATCAGGGCATTTGAAGGATTTTTGAATTAGTTTAGAGAGGTCAAGGCAGGCAGTTGCTTTGGTGCCAAAAGGATAGAATGTAGACTTGAAGTTTGTGATGAATTTGTCAAAGGTTTTCTCAGTGTTTGCAGTGGTTGAGTCAGCCATATGATCATACCACATTTCTGAGAAAGAGATTCTGTGTCCTTTGCTCATCTTGTTGAGGGTCATCATGACCTTGTGGTTGTTGGTTGAGTAGAGAGTGGTGTTGATAGCAAAGTAGGCCTTCATGGCCTTGATCCATCTGATGGTGTCTGTGGGTTCACCTGAGAAGTCTGTGGGGAGAGCTGCTTTGAGTTCTGACATGATAATGGCTAGGGGTGTGAAAGTTTGGAGGAGGAGACTATGGAGGGTGTTGAGACTGTGGTTTGGGACAAGAGGGATGATGGAGGGACAGCTAGACTAGGAGCATTTTGGAAGGATGATGGAAGGATGACTGGACTGGGGGCACTTGGTTGTCAAGAGACAAAGGTTCAATGTTGATGATACTGTGGGGTGGTGGGCCAGGGAACAGCTGAGATTTGAGGAGTAGAGGGTGTAGTGGCTAGGTTTTCCTTATCAGAGGACTCTGGGGCTTGGATGCAAGGTATGGTGATTGTGGTACATCCTACCCCTAGATAGGAGGGACAAGGGAGATTCTTGATCTTTTGTTATGCAGAGCATACCTTGAGTGATTGGACTGAGACTTATCCTACAGGCAGGATGTTCACAAAGAGGTACAACTCAGCCTGAGGAGATGAGGGACTATACAGTCAAAGACTAGATGAAGATTGCTGGAGACTAGAGGAGAGCTCAGGCAGAGGTGACTCAAGAGTATGCTAGATTGTACAGATTAAGAATGAGGTATGAAGTACAGGGCAGTGGGTATAGGTAGAGGGGGACATATAAGTGTAGAACTCTATGGAATGTGATGGAAATCAGGTGCACTAAGCAGCAATGACAGACATTGCTATGGAGATGACTGTCCATGGAACAATTGAGAAAAGCAACTCAGGAGTGAAGATGCTCACATGGAGATCACTCATGATGATAAGAATGTGAACATATTCATAGGTAAATAGGCCAAAGATAGGGGAATGAGAGGGATGAAGACAAGAGAGAATGAATATGTGAGAAAAGAACCATAATATCCAATGTCTCCATCCTTCTGGACACTTCTGACCCCTCTCATCCCTCTTGTCCACACCTCTGACTGACTGGAGCAGAGTGGAGAAGAATGGGCTCTAGCAAAGAGTTTGCTTGGTCTAGTCAATGGTTGGGTTAGCAACCTTCAACCAGGGCATTCTGAGGATGGTGTTCTCACTTCCACAGTGGATGATATGGAAGAGAGTATGATAGAGGATTCCACAAGTGTGGATATAGAGTTTGGTGGTGAAAATGATGTCACCATTCCTATTGGTGGTTTGGTCAACATTCCCAACAGGAATAGGAGTGGCAAGGCTGGTGAGAGGGAGATGATGCTTTCATGTGAACTGCCAGTCTAGGTAGTTAATGTTTACATCACTATCAATGAGGGTGGGGGTGTTGACAGCTTTGAGAGTATGTGTGGGTTCAACCAAGGAAATGGGAACACAAATCAATTTCTTTACAGTAGATACAAGTGGGAGTATACAAAAAAGTTTAGAGGGGGCTTGCATCGATTGAGGACTCCTTTTTAAAAGTCCTGGCCAAAAAGAGAGACCTTTTTTACCTCTCTTTCTTCTTCATCATCATCCTCAAGTTCTATAAGGGAGGGTATAGACTCTTCAACCTTCCAAACTTTTTGTTCAGTTAGTTTCGTAGTGGGGGTATTCATGGGGAAGTTGGACCAGTTGCAACTGCCATGTCTTGGCTTCCTGCATAAAAAACAGAGGTTGTTTTTGACACAATGTTGATGTTTGGCAGGGGTCAGCTTAGGAGTAGTGTGGACTGCATCTACATCCATGGCATCAGGGTCTCAAGTGGGATGAGAGTAGACAGGTGGATGATAAAATGGCTTGGTACTGCATTCAGCAATTTCATCAGTGCATTTCCAATTCTTGTAGAAGTGGAACACTTTCTTGTCCCATTCCTCAATGGTAGTAGGGACAGTATCCATGGACATGATGTGATACTGAGGGAGGGGGAAAGACCAGCTGTGTAGTATCTGATGAGGACATGTTCCTTAGTAATACCAGTGAGTTCCTTGTTCTGGAAGAACTTAGAGAAATATTCAGCAAGGGAGGCCCAGTTGAAGACCTTTTTATAGGTCTTGGTGTCAAGTTTCAAGGCCATCCAGGTGGTAGACAACCAGGTGATGGTGGAGGGGACAATGTCCTTATGATTGAACACCTTAGTGAAGGAAGCATGGAAAGCAGCCCAAGTTCCAAGAGCCACTATTGCTCCAGAGAGAACCTTTCTATGGAAAGTATCAGCCCAAGTGGCTGCAGAGCCCTTGGTCATATAGGATAGGGTAAAGGCAATCATTTTTTGTCAGTGTTATAGATTTTGACATTAACAACAAGGTAGAAAAGCATGGTATTTAGCCATGCTGTAGTAGTGTCAGGAGAGCCATCATAAGCAGCTTGGATACTGATGTGAAGTTTGGTGGGTTTTATTGGAACAGTGGGAGCAGGAGCAGAGGACCTAGAGGACCCTGTAGGAGGTTGAGAAGACATAGTAAGCAAGGGACAATGAAGGACTGGACTGTGGGTGACAGTTGGAGGCATGGAGATACAAGGGATAATAAGCTCAGTTGAAAGGGAGTGAGCAAGTTCAAGGGTTGCCTCCTGTTCTTCTAGAGAAGGAGGGCTTCATCAGAGGGGGTTTCTGAGCAGGAGTTTTCTTCCTTGTCAACAGACAATTTGGAATCAAGGGCAGGAGTGCAAGAGGATCTTCATCAAGGAGATGGGGGTGGGGGTGGTCAGTGGGAAATGATGAAGACTTGCTGTGGTGTTGTTATGCAAATGTGTAACTCTTGATGTTCTAAGAGTTCTGACTATCCTTTCCTGAGTTCCAATAGTTCTGAGGTAAAGAGTTTGGAAGGTTTTGTGGAACAGCACACACTCAATAGTAGTGCAAAGACTAACAGAAGTCCAGTTCTTGTTATCTGTTGCTTGAACTCATAGAGGCTAGAAACTGCATATAGAATTACATAGAACTAGCTAGGGAGCAGCTATTGTACAGGGCACATATAAATACCTAGGTAGAGCAGTACTTGATGGAAGTGGAAATACCAAGAATGAAGATTGAGCATTGCCTAGTGTGGTACTGTGGGAGATGCAGCAATGATAATGAGATGTTGCTGTAGGAGTGGGGCTATGTGTCTAAGAGTAGAAATAGGACATACTATGAGTAGAACATCCTGAGGACAAAGGGGATGGTTCCTTAGGAAGAAGAGTCCCTATCCAATGACAGATACAAGGGAAACATCAGATAAGTAGCATCATCTAGATAGGAAGGAAACATCAATGAGGCAAAAAGAGAGGAGTCATACTACAGACCATATCGCCTGGGAGGGAAATTTGTAACAGGCAGTAGCCTTTGTAGAGGAAGCTATACTTTTGTTACACTTGGCTTGGGTAGGGACAAGTGTAGACCTAGCAAACAAAGGGACAGGGACAAAGGAAAGTAAAGGGGTGGCATCTTTGAGATGAGGGATGTTATCCAAGGATACTTCCAGTCAAGGGAGAATCCTTGCCAGTGGATGAGGAGTGAAGGAGTCTGGGAAAGGAGTGGTAGATTTCCAGGTGATGCCAGGTAAGTCTAGCTTAGGGTACATGGCTAGACTATGAGGGTTTATATACTGGTCCTGGGGTGCATGGACCACTACCATAAATGGGAGACAAAGGAAAAGGAACAACTGGAAGGGAGGTCCAAGTTGGATGTCATGACCTGTGTCAGCTCCACTCCTCATCTCTGGTTCTCTGCTCCCTCCCCCACTCTGACACCCTTGTTCTGACTTCTGTGCATGGAGTCCAACCCATTCTGACACAAGTACATCCCCTCTGACTCTGACTCCATTTGGATCCTGTCTGTGCTGTCCAGACCCTTTCAGGTAGTCCCTTGTACCATGTGCTCCACCTGTCACTGTCCTGTCATTGAAACAACCACTTACCAGCCCTGCTGGGTAAGGAGCTATTTAGGAACAAGGAGGCTTATGATCAGAGAGAGCTGAGTGGGCAAACTCAAGAGGACAAGACTGAGTCCTCTGTGAGCTGAGGGCATCCCTTATATACCTTTCTAATGTTTACATTTGTGTACACTAGATCTAACAATATCCTATGTTTACCTGAGTCAGGAGGAGTCATATGTACATGAGGGAAACATGTGTAGGGTACAAGGTGACAATGGATGAGTCATGCAAGAGCAGTTACTATGGACAGGGGCCATGAGGATTGACATGAGGTCACTATGTGAAATGCAGTTATGGCAATCATGTGGCTGTGTGATGAGTCACATACCCAAATCAGGTAATCTGGATCTCAGACTCAGATGAGCTAGCAGTTCAGCTATGTGTGGCAGTGTGAGGCTGTGCATGGCAGTGCATACCTGTGTAGACCTGTGCAGAGGCAGCATGACTCTATGTCAGTCATGGTTACTGGGGTGGACATGTGTTAAACATGTGCCAGAGTGAGTCAGTATGAGTTGGAATGACTCCAGAATGGTCTAGATGAGTCTGGACTGGGTCTATGATGCATGAGGGGCAATTAGGCTAGCTAAGCCCAAATGCAGAATAGATAAGTGGATGAAATCCATATAAAATCATAGGATGGTCAGATTGAGTTGGAAAAGGGTATAAAAATACTGGGAAAAATAGGGGGAAAATATGGCAGTGTAACAGTCATGTCCCATCATGCACCTGTCATGTACCATACAATACCTCTCCCTTCTCCATATGGTACACACCTCTATGTACATACAGTGAGCAACAAAACTGTTGCAATGCCTAATCCTAATGCAGTGTGCAAAGCGCACTGCAAGCACCTGTGAGGATTATGTTTAGGTTTGGTTAGAGCAAATAAAGTACACACTCTTGGCTATAGAATGGTCCCTAGGTCATGTGATATGGATCAGTTGTCATGGAGATATTCTTGTTTTAATTTACTCATGTCATTGTAACAGTTTTGTTGCTAATGTATTTAAATATAGAACTCTTATGTTAACATAGGATATTATGTCAGCAATGAGTCATGTGACACAGAAATAATTCAACATGATGTAAACAAAGCCAAACACCATCATTCTTCCACTTCTTTC
>JBBPLV010001035.1:0-12119 GCA_038089975.1 Boletellus ananiceps | reverse complement strand
TCCTCACCTGGAAGGATGAACCTTGGCTCCAGACCCCTCTCCAGCAACATGCTTTCAACTCATTAAAGGATTGCTTCTCCTCCTCCCTGGTCCTTGCTTTCCCAGATGTTTCCTGACCTTTCTCTATCATGACCTGTTACAAATCATCTGGAGTCCTATGGCTTGCAGTATCATTCCTCTCTATTCAGTCTGGCTACCTTTCCATCTTACCTCGACAACACAACCTATTTGGTATTCCCCTTTTATCCGCTACCAGATAGGGACTCTTAAGTTACTACTTTTAATATGCTCCACTTTCTACTTTCGGACACTCAACCTCCCACAGTACCATCTCATTATTGGTGCTGCATTCCCCCACATTTCCACACTAGGTATCTCTCGGCTACTATATCTGGAATTGCCACATTAGTATAAGTACAGCTCTACCTAGGTATTTAACTTGTGCCCTGTACATTGATGAGTCTCTAGCTAGTTCTGCACAATCCTATGTGCAGTCTCTGGCCTCCATGAGTCCTCAGTTGGATAGCAAGTATCTGGATCTCTATTAGTTGTCATCCAACTATTGACAGGACGCTATCTGAGTGTTACCTTCCAGAACATAGGATTTGTATTCAAGTCACCAGTGACTGCATGACTGGTGTAACAAAAGAACTAGCTCCTCCTTCTGCCCCTGCTATTTAGCAGAAGGGCGAGACACCCAGAACAATGTCATACAGAATGCCAGTAGAGCAAGAATCCTCCCCTGAATACGAGGAAGGAACCAAACACAAGGTGTTCTTTGAAGATGAGCCAACCTCTAGTGTCACCCCAGTCAAACCCAAACTTTTCAAAAACCCCTATCAGACCAGTTCTCCAGCCCCTCCCTGCTGAATCGCCACCTCCACTGGAGTACCCAGACCTCCTCCCCCAAGTCTACTATTTTGGGAATGACAAAGAAGATGATCAGTTACTCCAGAAACTGTACTTGAACATGCCACTCTTGCTCCAACCCCCTCTGCAGCTCCCTCACTTTCTCTGGTCATACTCATCACAAACCCAGACCACAAGGAGGATACTCCAATGGCAGACCCAGTCAATCATGACAAAAAAGGGGAACTCTGAGCAGCCTTGTCCAGAGATTTCAATGGAAATGCTATGGATGCCACTAGATGGATGATAGCAATGACTGTGTTCTTTACCATTAACCAGAACATCTATGACAATGACTTGCTCCTAATCTTAACCTGCCTCAATAAGATGAACAAGGGATGAGTGGCAGCCTTTGCCGAAACTTGGTATCTGAAAGTAGCAGACAGCACCTTTGTTCAATTCCAAGAAGCATTCTGTGATTCCTTTGTCCTCTCCAGACAGCAGGAAAGGTCTTGGAATGAGCTATACGAGCTAAAGCAAAGTGACTTCAAGGATGGAAGTGAAAGGGCGATACTGGAGAGGTTACAGAGAGGGAACTTTGACACCTATGTCACCACCTTCGAGCTGAAGGTCATGAGAAGTCAATTGGAGATAAGACATGACGACATCCTAATCGACATCCTATGAAGAGGAGTCAATGAAAGGCTGGCCAATATGATGGCTACCCTAAACCCTCAGCCTACAAAGTGGAGAGATTGGATCAAGAAGGCTCATGTGTTCAATGAAAACATCCGCCATCTACGAAAGATCAGAGAAAGAAGGAATTACATGCCACTTCCCTCTCCTGGAAATTCCCATAATAATAGGGATCCAAATGCCATGGACATCAACACCATATGCCTAACACCTATAGAGCAAGCTGAGCACATGAAAAACAACAAATGCTTCATCTGCCACAGGGTGGGATGTCAAACTACCAATCACCCCAGAGGAGAACTTCACTGATTCCCAGCAAAGATGCATAATGTGAAAGCATTAGAAACAAGGGAGGATGCCCTAGGAGAGTTCATCCAGAATTTGGACCTGCCAAGGGAAGAACTCCTTCGAATTCTCCGAACAGGCACCACAGAAGATCAAGAAGTACAGAAGCTTGATACTTCTCAGGATTTTTAACTGGGAGGAAAGTAACAATGTCTTTACCTCCCCTTTTTGTTGCACCTGTATTTGTATTAGGCCCTCACTCTAGAGCAATCAAACTCCCCATTTGCCTATACAAATCAGATGCAACTCAAAGCGTTGAAATCACTACACTGGTCAACAGCGGAGCTACTGGATGCTTCGTCAATAAATATCTTGTCTGCCTGCACGGATGGAAAACCTGAAGACTTCCTACACTGATTCGAGCCAACAATGTGGATGGTTCTGAAAACAAAAATGGAATCATCAGGCACTACATTATCCTACAGGTAGTTATAGGTTCTTGAGTTGAACGAAGGAAATTCCTAGTGATCGATTGCAGCACCAAAAAAGTCATACTGGATATCACTTGGCTAAGGGATATCAACCTGATCATCAATTGGGCAACCAGTTGGATAGACATACCAGACTCTCCATCTTCTCCATGTTGGTCTGATCTGACAGAACAACAATATCTCCTCCAATATTTAGGAATTTCCCTTGACTCCGAATCACTTGTGTGGATAACTATCTCCACTGAATTAGCCCAACAAATGGAAAACCTGAAACAATCCTGCCACCAGAGTATGTGGAATTTAGGAAAATCTTCGAAGAACCAGAAGATGGAGAATTTCCACCCTCTTGCCCCTATGACCATGCCATTGACCTTACTCCGGACTTCATACCAAAAGTAGCAAAAGCTTATCCCCTAAACCCTGCAGAGTTAGCCACTTGTAAAGCCTTTGTTGATGACCACCTAAAATCTGGAAAGATTAAACCCTCAAAATCCCCTCAAACATCACCCTTCTTCTTTGTACAAAAAAAGGATGGGGGATTACAACCATGCCAGGACTACTAATATCTTAACCAGCATACGGTCAAAAATGCCTACCCCCTCCCCCTCATCTCAGACCTCATCAACCAGCTCAAGGATTCCTCCTTGTTCACCAAAATGGACATCCAATGGGGTTACAATAATGTTCAGATTAAATCCTCCAATACCTGGAAAGCAGTGTTCATCATCCTGTTCAGATTACACAAGCCCACCATAATGTTCTTCGGATTGTGTAACTCTCCCCCCACCTTTCAGGCTTTGATGGACAATGTCTTCTAGGACATGATATTAGAAGGTTGGTTTCTGATTTACATTGGTGACCTCATCATTCACACCAACGGCAACACCCAACTCCACCATCAATGAATGCTCAGGGTACTTCGATGGATGAGGGACCATCATCTCTTTCTGAAACTTTCCAAGTGCTTTTTTAATGTCCACAAAGTAGAATACCTCGGGATGGTCATCCAACCAGGAGCTGTGATGCTCAACTCTTCCAAACTGAAAGCAATCCAGGAATGGACCCCTCCCCACTCGGTAAAAGCAGTCTGCTCATTCATCAGCTTCTGTAATTTCTACTGAAAGTTCATCCCTGTGTTCTCATCTGTTGCATGACTGTTACATGACCTCACCAAAAAAGGGGCTGCCTGAGAGTGGTCCCTAGAGTGTGAATTAGCCTTCCAGACACTCCAAAAAGCTTTCCTCTCTTGACCTGTCCTTCACCTACTCTACATGGATTCACCCTTCTGGATTATGACAGATGCCTCCCTTGTGGCATCCAGAGCAGTGTTGATGCAAAAGGATGGGAATGGTGAGCTCCACCCCTGTGCTTACCTTTCCAAAACCTTTTCCCCAGAGGAACAGAATTATAACATCTATGACCAGGAGCTGTTGGTGGTTATCAGGGTGCTCGAGGAATGGAAGCAATATTTGACTGGGACTGCACATCCAGTCACTGTTCTCACCGATCACAAGAACCTGGCATACTTCAAACAACCTCACAAACTGTCTCATTGCCAAGCCAGGTAGATGTTATTTCTCCAGGACTTTGACCTTCATTTCTCCCGTGTCCTGGGATCCCACATGGGACCTGTGGACACGCTGTCCTGTCTCCCTGATGTGACTACCTCCAACGACAACCAGGATGTCACTCTGTTGGTGCAGGAGCATTTTGTCTGCCTTTTGAATGCCACCCTTGCCACAAAAATTTCTAATTCCACCTCTTCCAACCCGTTCATCTTGGATGCTCTGAATGCTTTGAAGGCTGGTGCCTCTCTTTTGCCCTGTGCCCAACATTCGGATTGGCACTTTGATGATGGAAAGTTGTACTTTAAGGCCCGCCTGTGCATCCCAGAAGCTGCTCACTGCAACCTTGTCCACTCTGTGCATACCCCCCCTGCCTTTGGGCACCCCAGGTTTTTCCGGATGTTACACCTATTGCAGCATGACTATTGGTGGCCAGGTCTCTTCACTTTCATGTGAAAATACCTCCTCAGCTGTACCACCTGTCAGGCAAACAAGATCGTCACCCACCCCACTGTGCTGCCGGCTTGGCTGCTCCCGAGCACTGCCACACACCCCTTTCAATCCATTTCTGTGGACCTCATCACTGATTTACCCCTCTCTCTTGGGTTTGATTCCATCCTGGTTGTGGTCAACCATGGCCTTATGAAGGGGGTAATTTTCTCCCCTTGCTCAAAAAACATTGATGCAAAAGGAATAGCCAACCTCTTCTTCTGCCATGTTTTCTCCAGATTTGGACTTCATGAACAATGTATCTCCAATCATAGCCCCCAATTTGCTTCTGCATTTGCCAGGGAGCTATCCTGTTTATTGGAGTATGACCCCACCCTTTCCACAGCATATCATCTGCAGACAGATGGCAAAACTGAACAGGTGAACCAGGAACTGGAAACTTACCTCCATATCTTCTGCCAAGGGAACATATCCACATGGGCAGACCTCCTACCCATGGTGGAATTTGCACACAACTCTGCTGCACACTCAGTGACCAAGCAATCTCCATTCTCCCTCATGATGGGCTATGAACCCTGCTCCTATCCTGCCCTTGGAAAAACCTTTATCCCAGCTCTTGAACAGAGGTTAGTCCTTTTGTCCAAAGCCAGGGATGAGGTGCAGCAGGCCCATCATGTGGCACAACAATTGATGAGAGAGTGAGTGCACATGTCTTACAAACCATGGAAGATAGGGGATTGAGTCTGGCTTGACAACAAACACCTGAAACTCCATTATCCATCCCAGAAGCTAGCCCCCCAAAGAGAAGGCCTGTGAACGAGTCATTTCTCCAGTAACCTATCGACTCAGGCTTCCACCAACTTGGCAGATACACCCAGTGTTATGGTTTCCTTCCTCTATCCACATGTTCTCTTGCTTTCCTACCTACATCCGTCTCGGTCCCGCATCTCCAGCCTTTTCCTTTATGTTCATGATCATGTTCTACTCCTATGGAACATTCTCGAAGTCTTCCTTATTCCTTTGTAGTCATATCGTTCTTGTCACTGTCCGATTCAACTCAGACCTTCCCTTTATAGCTTCCCTTCGTTCTCTCCTCATATGGTACTTGGTCTGTGCACAGAGCTTCAACTATATAAACAATAGCTACAGACCATGTACCTTATTCTTGATCTGTGCAATTCAGCGTAACCTTGAGTCTTCCTCAGTCTGAATCCCCTCCTTCGGGTCCTCATCCTTCATCCCTAGCCTGGTCTTACAACCATATAGTCTCTCGTTCCCTTTGGGCTGAGTCATACCTCTTCATGAGTGTCCTGCCTGTTGGTCAGTCCCAGTCTCACCCCTTGAGGTACACCCTGCATAACAAAAGATCAAGAATCTCCCTTTGTTCCTCCTATTTAGGAGCAGGACACTCCAGTCATCATGTCTTGTTCCATCAGACCCCCAGAATCCTCCAACAAGGATATCCCAAATCAAGAGTCCTCCCATCGCTTCATCCCAGTTCCCCCAGCCCCCACCCCATCGTACCATCACCGTTGTGTCTTCACCTCCTCCTCTAGCAACTATGCCCCCACTCCATCGCAAGCACCCCAGCCCCCAGCCCCAGCACCAAGCCTCACCATGTTGGAACTTAAAGCCACTCTCTCCACTGACTTCTCGGGTGAACCAGCCGATGCTGTCTGCTGGATTAAGGCCATGAAGGCCTACTTCACAATCAATGCCACCCTGTACACCACTGACAACCACAAAATCATGACAACCCTCAACAAGATGAGTAAGGGATGAGGAGTCTCTTTCTCAGAGATGTGGTATGACTGCATGGCTGATGCCACCATTGCCAACACCAAGAAAACCTTTGACAAGTTTGTCACAAACTTCGAATCCATGTTCTACCCCTTTGACACTAAAGCCACCACCCATCTGGAGCTCTCCAAGCTCATCCAAAAGTCTTTCAAATGTCCCGATGGAGAGTTGGATGATGGTTTCCAAAAGTACATCACCAACTTTCAAAACCTTGCTGCCAAAGTAGGGATCACTGATCAAGCCACCCTCATCAATCAGTTTTCGCTTGGGCTGGACCAACAAATCGCCATCATGATCCTCTCCATGACAACCATCCCCACCATCATCGCTGACTGGCTTGAAAAGGCCAAGACATTCCATACTCAGAAAGCTTGCATTGCCACCCTCAAGAAGGGACACAGAACCCCCTCAACCTTCTCTACCTGCTCCACCACTCCTGACCCCAACGCTATGGACATTGATGCAATTCACATCTCCAAACTCACTCCTGATGAATAAGCTTGCTGCTTCCGAGAAGGCCTCTGCCTCTGCTGCCGAAAGAAAGGCCATAATGCCCAACAATGTCACACTTTCACTTCCCAGACCCTCCAGACTTGATCTTCCAACAATCCTTTCCATCCACAACAGGTCCAAGCCACCAGTACCATTCCCATCACTTCCACCATCACCCCCACTTCCTCTGTTCCAGAACTCCCGTCCGCTTTAGAAACCTATGTCAACAGCCTTCACACTGGAGGAAAAGATGAAGGTGAAATTCTTCAAACCCTGAAACTCTGCTTCAATGACACCCTGAAGGAAGAAAGCTCTGCTGACCTAATCTGTGTGGTGTGGAAACATGCCCCGGATTGGAGCCTCCGGTGACCACTCCCGCGCTCCGGTACCGCACTCTGTGTGAACGGGTCGGACTAGGAATCGAGTCATAGGGGTGAAACTCCAGGTCACGTGACTGGCAGCTGGCCTACGGAAGCTGTATAAACGGTTCAGAATTAGGTCCGCTTCATCCGGAATAGCATGGCTGGTCCGAAAGGTCCGGTGGGCCAGACTAAGGACTCTGACCTAGTATTGACTACCAACAACTAGGCTTGAACTGACCCCTAGTAAGGCTCCAGCCAGAAAAGAGAATTCTTGAGCTAGGTCTGCGGAGGTTAATACAAAAGTTGGACGAGGTCCTACTAGGCCATCCTAATAGCCATAACAGCAGCATCGGGTCTAGGGGTGTGCGCCCCTACTGAGGAGGCCGAAAGGCTGAAACCCAATGTGATCCCCCAGTGTAGGAAAGTAACCGAAGAGTACCACTTGGCTAACTACCAATTGGGAAGGCTAATAATGCAACGGTGAAAAACCCGGAAAGGGAAATCCATCTCGAGCCTAGTGGTAGAGGCAGGGTCCGGCTAGCAACTGGTGCTCTCGCCTCGCAGCCTTTGGCTGCTCGGCTCGACCACCTAACTCCCGTCCGCTTTAGAAACCTATGTCAACAGCCTTCGCACTGGAGGAAAAGATGAAGGTGAAATTCTTCAAACCCTGAAACTCTGCTTCAATGACACCCTGAAGGAAGAAAGCTTCTTGGGTTTTCTATAAGGGAAGTTGCCCCAACATCTTCTTCCCTAGATATCTCTGCTGTACTTGTAGGACTACCCAATGAAAGAACTATGTGTCTCCCAGTCCAATTGCAATCAGGATCTCAAAGTGTTGATACCACCGCCCTCATCAACAGCAGTGCCACTAGTAATTTCATCGACACTTCTCTTGTTCCCAAACTTCGCTCAGCCATCCATCGCCTTCCACAGCCCCTCATCACCTACAATGTTGATGGAACTCAAAACCATCAAGGAACAATCAAATGGTCCATCACCGCAAAGGCCATCTTCCCCGATGCCTCGGATATGGTAACCCTCCTCATTACTTCTCTCAGATCCCCTCGCATCATCCTTGGAACACCCTGGCTCAAGAAAAGGAACCCCTTCATTGACTAGACTGCTAATACTCTCACTCTCCGGGATGCTGTGGTACCTCTTCGTGAGAGTCTGCCCTGGAAGGAGATCAAAGCAGACCCATACCCCCAACACCTCGGAAAGATAACCCTCTCCACCCAACTTGCCCAAGCCAAGAAACCAATCGAACAAGATGTCCCTTCCTGGTATAGTGAATTGACTGATGTCTTCTCCAAAAAGATGTTCAGCATCCTTCCCCCACATTGTCCCTTCGACCATACCATTGACCTAAAACCATCCTTTGTCCCCAAGATTGCTAAAATATGCTCTCTCAATCCAGCAGAACATGAAGCATGCCAAATGTTCATTGAGGAAAACCTGAAAACAGGTTGCATCATTCCATCCAAGTCTCCCCAAGCCTTGCCGTTCTTCTTCATATCCAAGAAGGACAGGACTCTTCGACCCTGCCAGGACTATCATTACCTCAACTCTCACACCATTTGCAATGCTTACCCACTTCCCCTCATCTCTGAACTCATTGATGACATGAAGGATTCTACCCTGTTCACCAAGTTCAACATTCAATGGGGGTATAATAACATCCATCTATGAGAAGAGGATCAATGGAAAGCAGCATTCATCACCCCTCTCAGGCTTTTTGAACCAACAGTTATGTTCTTTGGGTTCAACAATGCACCCCCTACGTTCCAAGCATTCATGAACCATATTTTCGCTGACATGATCATAGAATGCTGGTTAAAGATCTATATGGATGACATCGGCATCCACACTAAGGACAACATCAACCTACACCATGAACGAATGAGACGAGTGCTCCTCTGGCTACAGGAACACAACTTATTCCTCAAGATTTCCAAATGCTCCTTCAACATCGCCATCATGGAATATTTAGGACTGATCATCAGACAAGGACGAATTCAGATGGATCCCACCAAGCTATCTGCCATCCACGACTGGAAACCTCCCTCCTCCATCAAAGGAGTTTGTTCTTTTCTAGGTTTTGCCAATTTCTACCAAAAATTTATCCCTAGCTTCTCTGACCTCATTGCCCCCCTTACCCTCCTCACCCGTAAAGATGAACCCTGGCTTTGGACTGCCCTCCAGCAGCATGCTTTTGACACCCTAAAGGATTGCTTCTCCTCCTCCCCAGTCCTCGCTTTCCCTGACATCTCCTGTCCATTCTCTATCATGACCAATGCCTCTCTCCTCATGACTAGGACAGTCATCCTCCAATCTGATGCCAATGGTGACATCCATCCCTGTGCTTACTTCTCTAAGACGTTCAGTCTGGCAGAGCGTAACTACAACATCTACGATCGTGAGTTGCTTGCCATTATCCTTGCCCTCCAGGAATGGCACCAATATCTTCTTGGCACCCTCCACCCGGTCACTGTCCTCACTGACCACAAGAACCTCTCTTACCTAAAAGACCCTTGTAAACTCTCCCATTGTAGGAAACCGGTGTTTCCTATGGTTACAACACGTGTTCTGTAGGCTTCTGATCATTTCATGTGACTTACTAGTGCTGTGTAGGTGTTCCTTGGACCTTCTGAGTGTGTACCTGGTTCATACCTTTCGTTCCAATGTTTTGTTCCGTTCCTATGCCTTACCTTCCAGTCTGACCATTGTTGGACCAACCTTTTACTTCTTGTACTTCGATCCTATAGCTTCTTGCATATCTTTGCACTCATTCTATACTTACTGCGCCGATCCCAGGACAGGACTATGCGTGATACCTTTATTTAGACTTGACCTTCCTGTCACTAGCTTAGCAACAAGTTGACAGTCTCAGGTATGCCCAGACTATAAAGTGTTGTCCTAGGCATGACAAATATCATCTAAACTTCTTTCCTTTGTCCATTGTCGCTCGCCCTCGTCAGAACTCGTCTGACTACGTCTCTCATTGTTTTCAAGTGTCGTACTGTCAACCACTACACTTCCTATGGCTTCCTACGCTTCCTCCTTCCTTCCTGTACTTCGCTTCAGTCTGGAACTCATCTGGACTGCTCCTTCCTACCTCAGATCGCTCATCACTCACTCGGGGAGTCATTAAGGGTAAACCCTTCATTCTAGCTCTGATCTACAAAACCTCTGGGTCGAACATATCACCCACCTCTCACTTCACACCCACTTACTGTTATTCACCGTCACCAGGCTCATTGGTCTCTCCTCCTGCAGGACTTCGATCACATCTGGCAGGTTATCCTGGGCACTTGCATGGCCCTGGCTGATGCTCTCTCTTGGAAGGATCTCGTCGACACCTCCCTTGATAATGCCTCCTCCCTGATCCTTCCAGATCTGGTGGTCATCACAGCTCTGGACCTTGCTCTTGCCAATACCATTCACTCCTCCTTGGCCTCTGATCCTCTTGTTCTCTGTGCCATTCAAAGCCTGTAGGACAGTTCCCCATTGTTTCCTCACTCCACCCTCTCTGACTGGACCCTAGACAATGGACATCTCTTCTTCCGCCACCACATGTATGTTCCCCCGGCTTCCCACTCTCCCCTCCTCCTTGCACTTCACACATCCCCTACTACCGGTCATATGGGTTTCTTCTGTACCAAAGCTCTCGTTGAGCAGGATTTCTGGTGGCCAGGCCTCTCCACCTTTGTCAAGAACTTCATTGTGGGTTGCGCCCTTTGCCAGCAATCCAAGGTGAACACCCATCCCACCATACCACCTCTCACTCCGATCCCTTCCACCACCTCACTACCCTTCTGCCAACTCTCCATGGACCTGATCACCAACCTCTCCACCTCTTCAGGGTTTGATTCCTTACTGGTCGTGGTTGACCATGGGCTTATGAAGGGGGTGATTCTCATTCCTTGCATGAAAACTATTGATGCTGCAGGAGTCACACAACTATTTTTCCATCATGTTTTCAAAAGGTTCGGCCTTCATGACTCTATCATCTCTGATTGTGGTCCTCAGTTCGCATCTGCATTTGCTCAAGAACTTGCCCACCTCCTCCACTATGATGTCCATCTCTCCACGGCCTACCACCCTCAGATGGATGGACAAACCAAACGGACCAATCAGGAGATCGAAACCTACCTCCACCTCTTCTACGCCAACCAACTGCACTCTTGGTCCACGTTCCTCACCTCTGCTGAGTTCCATCACAACTCCTTCCTCCATTTGTCCACCAAAACCTCCCGTTCTCCCTTATGTTAGGCTATGAACTATGGTCTTACCCAACCCTCAGAAAGACCTTCATCCTGGCTCTCTCCTCCCACCTTAATCTCCTTGAGGAATCCTGAAAGGAAGCACTTGTGGCACATGAATCTGTACAACAACTGATGACACAACATGCTTCTCAGAAATTTTCCCCATAGAAAGTTGGAGATAAGGTATGGCTAGAGGCAACAAATCTCCACATCCCCTTCCCATCTAGGAAACTCGCCCCAAAACGTTTAGGCCCTTTTGAGATTTCCCAGGTCTTATCCCCCCTCACCTACCAATTATGTCTTCTGCCCATATGGAAGATACATGATGTTTTCCACACCACCCTCTTATCAACCTTCCGCTCCACAGAAGCACATGGTCTGTCATTCTCTTCACTGCCTCCTGACGTCATAGAAGGCAAAGAAGAATACGAAGTTGATGGCATTCTCACACACAAGGGTTCTCCTGGCTGTTATCGGTACCTAACCACGTGGAAAGGTTACTCAGCGTTGGAGAATACATGGGAACCTGAGAGTAATCTCCATCATGCCAAGACTATCCTCTCCTCATATAAAAAGACTCACTCTTTACAATAGTTTCGATGCTGTCCACCCAAGTTTTCTTCTTCATCACCATTGTTATGTGGACTGCGTACAATCTCCTAGGTCAAATGCGAGGTCCTATGTTTCCAGAAGGTAACACTTGGACAGTGTCCACTCAATAGTAGGACGAAGACTAATCGAAGTCGGAAGCTCACTATCCGAAGGTCGGACTCGCGGATGGCCAGAGACTGTACGTAGTATTGCGCAGAACTAGCTAGAGACCGAGTACTGTACATGGCACGGTTTAAATACCTAGGTAGAGCT
>JBBPLV010001034.1:0-12128 GCA_038089975.1 Boletellus ananiceps | reverse complement strand
AGTCATCCGTAGTACATAGCCTCAGACTCCGTACTATATAAGCTCTGTACTTACCTCCTGTAACCTTAGTCTGAATATCGATCCTAGCCATCTTCTCCTATCCTCTCTTCAGTCTTCCTCTGTCGGATTCCATCTCCGACATCTCCATCCTCCTCCATCTGACCTCCGACCTCAGAGGACTGAGAGCGTGCAAGGGTACAGTGTGCCACCCTGCATCGCTGAGACCAACGTCCTCGACACCTCCGGCCTTCCGGACCCCTCTCGTCACTCTTGACCTTTTGTCTGCACCTCTGACTGACCGGAGCAGAGCGGAGAAGAACACGCTCTAACACATTCCATAGAAGCTCTTGAGGCTCGTCCTCTTCCTTTGCCTGTTCGCACACCCCCTTCTCCACCCCCTCTCCTTGCTCACCTCTCTTCTGCACCATCCACTCCATCTTCTGGAGATGTTCCCTCTGACATGTCCAGTGAGTATGCCCTTCATCAGTCTACTCTTGCCCTTAACCGGGCCAACATCCAACTCATCCGTCTCCCCAATGGCTCTCAGGTCCTCTTGTCGGCAGTCCAAACCATCACATCCCCCATTCGTCGTCGACCCACAACCACATCTACCCGTTGCTTTCACTGCAATCTTTTGGGTCATTATAGAGACGAATGCCCTGAGTATCGATGCCCCTCCTGCTATGCCTTTGTCCCTGGCCATCCTGCTCGCTGTTGCTTTACCACCCAATGTTCCTTTTGCCAGTGATGGGGACACAATGCCTGCTTTTGCCCCGCACATACCTGTGGATGCTGTAATCAGACTGGTCACCTCCTCGACGACTGTCCATTTGAACATTACACTCCTGAACAGGCTGCTGACGTCTTTGCTGGCCCTCCTGTGCTGCCATCAGACTGAGCTGGAGGTGCTTGAACTTGGAGTTCAAGCTTATGAAGGGGGTAATGTTATGATTTCCTTCCTTTACCCATGCATCTTTCTCTTATCTTGTCTGCGTCCCTCCCGTTCTCACATCCTGGGTCTCTTCATTTATTCTCACATCCACGTGTTACTACTATGGAACGTTCTTGAAGTATCCATAGTCCCTTTGTAGTCATCACGCTTACCTTCATGTCCGATTCAACTCGGATGTCCTTTTATAGTTTTCCCTTTTGTTCTTTCCATTTCTTGATACATGGTCTGTGCACGGTTGGTCTCCCTATATAAACCTTAGCTACAGACCTTGTACTTCATTCCTGATCTGCGCAATCTAGTGTAACCTTGAGTCGCCCTCAGTCTGAGTCCTCTCTCTTGGGTCCTCATCCTTCATCTCTAGTCTGGTCTTACGGCCATATAGTCTCTAGTTCCCCTCGGGCTGAGTCATACCTCTTTGTGAGTGTCCTGCCTGTCGGTCAGCCCTAGTCCCACCCCTCGAGGTACGCCCTGTGTAACAATGCTGGGTCTTCATCATCTAAGGCTGGGTTGGAAGTAGGTACTGGCATGACTTGAGTCTGATGAATACAAAATACTATTTGGATCCATTGCCTGATTTGCAAGTCTTTCCACAACCTGGATATCTGCATACAAAGGTACAATAGTGATAGGGAAGCATGATGACAGACCTGCACATGGAGGCCCAAGTAGTGGTTGCCATGGAATAAATTATACAACTGTTGAAAACAGTGGCTGAGTATAAAAAAAAAGTACACACCTTTCCTTTCATATTTGTGTCCCTGTTCCTTGTTCCTACAACCTAACCACCCATCTTTCTTTCTTTGCCTCTCATTTCTACACACTCCCTGGAGTTACCACAATGTCCCAACCTTGCCTGAACACCCATCCAGGCAATAAGAATAGCGATCCAAGAATACCAGACAAACCTGTATCTTGTCAAATCTCTGAAATAGTCCAGGCTGAATGTGCAGCTATACAGTAGGCTGTAGTACAAAATAAGGAGTGACAGGCATGATATGTTCAATGTATCATCACCATTGAAAATGTGCTAGAGGAGCAATCAACCAGAGACCGTCTTTTTTTTCAAGATCTACTTCAACAATTGTCCAAGCAAGCTCAAAGGTCAAGCCAACCACCAGATACCATGACAAATCATTAGGCCATCATAATCCTAGCAAAATTGGTCAGTGAAAACATGTCTACAACAAAAATAGTACTCATCTCACTGACCAGCCAAGGAGGGAGGGGCAAAGGAGAGCCAGATGACTGACAGCTCTGATGACATTTTAACTCAAAATCTCAGCTGTGTATGCTGTCAGATGACAAATTGAATGTACCAACCTCTTGTATCCAAACTACCAAATCTAGGAAGGTGACACAGAATACAATCAAAGCTGTAAAGCAGATCTTGGATAGCACTAGCCACAGCAGTATGAATCATAAGGCTGACAATATGGGAATATGGTGAGTGGCTCATAATTTCTACTGGTAGGAAGTAATGGAGAGGTATTTATCTAATAACCATAGCCTTCCCATGACAACACTGACTACACATCTGTAAACTACTGTTTTTGGCACAGAGCTACAGCGCAGTATAGAGACTACAGAAGCTACAGAGCAATAATGTACTAGTCTCATAAGACTCCATTACACTAAATAACACCATTGGAATCACTTTTATTTCACTGTAGAATGGGAGACCTTTTTGTGCACTGTATGACTGTAGTGCACTGTACATACATTGTATAGCACTGTACAGCTCTGTGTCAAAAACAGTGGTTTGCAGATGTAGCCATCAAACCCTCAGTCCTACTCATACCAAGCAAGCCAAATGAGCTCAGGAGACACTAGCCAAACAAGACAAGGGTAAGATTGTGCCAGGTGGGCTCAAAGAGCAATACAAGAACTTGAAGGAACTCCATATCAAGACCAAATGCCCTGGCACAGATGAAGCCATAAACTGGCAGTTACCACAAACTGTAGAATCAGACACCATTGTGATGTTTGATGGACTCAATGATGAGCAAAAGAGCAAGTGGGATGCTGTAACAAAGGTAACATCTGTATATACTCAACCCCTTTTGAGTATTCATATTATGATTTACTATTGTTCTTAGCATGCCAAGATCATATGCAATGCTCTTCAACTATATCTGGCAGTCAGCACAACTGTTACTAATGTGATCACTGGTCCAAGGTCCTGTCCAACCCAATTTGACATCCCCCAAGCTCTGTAGCCCATCTTTCACAAGCTCTTGTCCTGTTGGTGCATCACTACACTAGTACACTCACTGATCCATAGGCACAGATGATCTGTTGGCACTCATACAATGCATTTGGAAGACTTTGACTGAAGACAAACCTCACTTGGTGTACATACAGTGACTCCAAAAAGTGTTACAATAACTAACCTCAAACCAGGGCAAGAAGTGCCCTGCAATAGTCCATGAGAATATTGCTTCGCTTTGGTGAGACCAAACAAAGTACAAACTCTTGGCTACAAATTGGTCCCTGTATCATGTGATTTGGCTCAGAGGTTGTAATGATATGATAGTTTTAAAACAGCAATACTATTGTAACAATTTTTGGACTTTTGTAATACTAGGGGTATTTGGTATATATTAGTACTTGGTATACCCTCCTTCGCATGCTTTCAATCAACTTCTGACACTCCTCAACTGGTATTCTCTCCCACACCTCCTGAATCCTCTTCCACAACTCAAGAATTCCATTAGGAGGGTGTTCATACTCTGTCAGTCTTCTCTTGAGGTAACCCCAGAGATGTTCAATAGGGTTTAGGTCAGGAGACTATGCAGGCCATGCCATAGTCTCAAAATCCTGCTCTTCTAGCCACTCCTTTACCTTTCTGCAGGTATGCTTGGGGTCATTGTCTGGCTGAAAGATGATATTAGATGGATTGAGATCATAATGCTACAGAGTATTCAGCAGATCATCCTTCAGAATCTGAAGGTAGAGATCCCCATCCATTCTACTATCAATCTTAGCAGCATAGCCAATTCCCTGCCAAATCATACACTCCCATACCATCACAGAACCTCCTCCAAATTTGACAGTACCTTGCACTAGCCTATCACTGAGGCCCTCACCTGGCTTTTTCCACACCCATTTCCTTCCATCTGACCCTAGGCAATTGATTTTGGTCTCATCAGACCATATAACCCTCTTCCAGTCCTCTATAGTCCAATCCTTGTGAGCAATAGCAAAGTCCAAGCAAGCCTTGCGATGCTTAGCAGATAGTAGAGGGTGTTTGGACTTGACCACAGCCTTCATCCCAGACTTTTTCAGGTGGTGACGAATGGTGTTAGGATGGAGAGGCTGGTTGATGACATTGGAAAGGGTTTTGGTCACTTGGACAGCATTTTCTGCCTTATGAGTTGAGATATGATGAATAGCATGATGAATATTGGCAGGAGAAAGCTTGGCTGGATGACCTCCAACAGACTTTTGGTAGTTAGAGCGCTTCTTGGAATGAAGTCTGGATATAGTAGCAGTGCTGACACCAGTGCTGGATGCAATAGAGTGAATGGAATGACCAGAATCAAGCTGAGAGAGGATAGTATTCTCCTGAGTAGCAGAGAGTGAGTGCATGATGATGGTGGTAAAGAGTAAAGAGGTGTGGGAATGTTTTAAAACTCAGACATCATATTTATACGTATATCTTTGTTTGTAGCACCAAACAACAGCAAACAACCTCTCATATGATTAAGATCCAGTATCCTATGACAAAAGTCCAAAAACTGTTATAGTGGTATTGCTATTTTAAAACTATCATATCATTACAACCTCTGAGCCAAATCACATGATCCAGGGACCGATTTGTAGCCAAGAGTTTGTACTTTGTTTGGTCTCACCAAAGCGAAGCAATATTCTCATGGACTATTGCAGGGCACTTCTTGCCCTGGTTTGAGGTTAGTTATTGTAACGCTTTTTGGAGTCACTGTATTTGATGAGGATAAGAATCCTCTTTACAAGGTGGTAAGTCTATTGCACTTGATCTCATGCCTGCAACTACTGAGTCAAATCCTTACAGGTGATGCAGAGACTCTGAGTGGCAAGCCCACATTGGTCTTGCTACTATTGAAGGAGTCAAGACATTTTGGGTTGTGAACAGGAAGTTCAAGGATCTATAGGCATGTGTGGCCTTCATTGCTCACAGACTAGGTCCCACACTTCTCTTTATATTTGGTGGAGTCAAAATGATTTATGGCAGATAGAAGGTAAGTCAAATTTCACACTATAGATTGATTGGTATGATGTCCCCTGTACACCACATGCTACCATGCATCATTCCACTAGGTCTCCAAGGTATTCCAAGGACCACTCATTCTGCATGCTCTATCAGTGCACCTCAAGGATATTAGACCTATCAATAACACAGAGTACAATGACTTGATGAGTGGAAATGAACTACATGGAGTGCTGGTCCTTGCAATAACAGCAGTGAGTCATCAAACCCTGCTTTGATACAGAGCTGCCAGTAACACCTACTAGGTTGAATATGCACTGACCAGGTGGAAGACAGGTGACAAAGTTATCCTGACAGGAGACAAATTCAGCAATCATTTGTGGGGTGAGAAGTTGATTCAATACATGAAGTCCATTCATGGCATCAGTAGAGCTAAGATGTGAGATGTTATGCAAATGTGTAGCTCCTAGCATTCTGACTGTTCTGGATATGGTTCTAGAAGTGTTCCAAGTGTTCCAAGTGTAAAAGGGGTTCTGGTATATTGAGGAATAGTGCATACTCAATAGTAGTGTGAAGACTAACAGAGGTCTGGTACTCACTATCCTTTATAGGACTTGCAGAGACAAGAAACTGCATATTGGATTGCACAGAACTAGCTGGGGAACAGCTACTGTACAGGGTACATATAAATACCTAGGTAGAGTGGTACTCAATATAAGTGGAAATACTGGGAGTGAAAATTGAGCATTGTCTAGTATAGTACTGTGGGAGACACAGTAATGATAAAGAGACACTGCTGTGGGAGAATGGTGCACTGTGTCTGGAAGTAAAAATACTATAAATGGAACTTGCTAAGATAGAAGGGAATCATGCCTCAGAAGGAAGAGTCCCTATCCAATGGTGGATATAATAGAAACACCAGATAGGTAGTATCATCCATGCAGGAGGAAAACATGAATGGGACAAAAATAGAAGAGTCATACCACAGACCATATTGACCAGGGGAGTTCATAACATGAGAGATCTTTGCAATGATACATACATATCTTAAAGTCCATGTGCATGGGTCCAATGCAAGCACATCCAAGAGTGGCAAGTTGAATGACTTGGACAATGATGATGATGACATGTGAGGCAAGATCATGGCATCATCTGATAATGAGATAGACAACAATAACAGTCATAATAAACAAGCTGATATAAGGAAGCCTAGGAGAGATGAGGACTTAGTCCAGAACAATGAGGATGGTCTGGATGATAGGACTAATAGCTCTATCAAGTGGCTGGGTGAGTGATTTGTATTATGATTTGCTGCTTTTCTTTCCTTGTATTCTCTTCTTCCCTTCATTACTGCTTATCTTTCCTTGATTACTTCATTGTCTGACCAACCAGACTCTTTGTCATTTCTCCTTAGCCCACATCCAATCCAACCTAGACTTCTTTTTCCTTTTTTGACCTGT
This sequence comes from Boletellus ananiceps, assembly GCA_038089975.1. Lineage (NCBI taxonomy): Eukaryota > Fungi > Basidiomycota > Agaricomycetes > Boletales > Boletaceae > Boletellus > Boletellus ananiceps. Next base: position 5,530 of record JBBPLV010001034.1, on the reverse strand, counting down.
GTGTCATTTTCACTCAGGTCTTTGTCTGATCTGACTTGGATGCCTTGTTGTCTTTTCCTTGTTCTTTCCAAATACAGTAGCTGGTCCATGCAGCTCCAAGATGGTATATAGACCCTCATTGTCTAGCCATGTACCTTAATCTAGACTTACCTGGCATATCCTGGCAATCTACTGTCTTTGCCTTTTAACCTCACTCCTTGTCCACCAGCAAGAATCTTTCCTTGACTGGAAGTACCCTCATGGCTGAAGGAGGACCCTCTAGATAACATCCCTTATTCTAAAGATACCAATCCTTCACCTTCTTGGTCCTCAGTCCTTTACCTGCTAGGTCTGCACTCATCCCTACTTAGACCAAGTGTAACAAAAGTCTAGCTTTCTTTTTCAAGGCTACCACTGTAGTAGACCTTCACCATTGCCTACCAACTCCCTCCTCTGCCCCCTAGGTAGCATCCTACCTTGACTCCTCATGATTCTAAATCATCTTATGATGAAGAAGAATACCTTTCAGAGACTCCCTCCAACAAACCACTTCCATCTCAGGAAGAAAATCTTGACCTCACTTATCTATTCAACAAATTTGTTACTCTCTGTCCTCTCACCCCTCCAACTGTCATCCACAGCCCAATCCTCTCTCATGCCCCTCCATCAATGCCTTCCCAACCTGCTGCTGGGTCTTCAAGACACTCCACCCCTGCTACCACCCCTGTGAAACCTACTGAAGTTTGCATCAGAACTCAATGAAAGGCTCTCTTAGATGCCACATCACAACTTGGATCTTGATCCAACTTCTATAAAGCCCTTGTCAAAGTGTTCAATCACAGGGACATCATACTCTCCACCATCACCTGATTTTCCACCATCCAGATGATCCTGAAGTAGAACCCAAGGACTCATAAAAAGGACTTCAACCCCCCTCTTGTCAAGTACTCCTTCAAATTTTTCTAAAACAAGAAACTCACTGGCATCACCAAGGACCATGTCCTCATCAGCTACTACTCTGCTGGTCTCTCTCCCTCCCTCATGTGCCACATCATGTCAATGGACACTATCCCTACCACCATTGAAGAATGGGACAAGAAGGCATTCCACTTTTACAAGAATTGGAAACATGCTGATGAGATTGCTGAACACAGTGCTAAGCCTTACAAGGCTCCCATCTATCATGTCCCTACCCCCTCTTGTCCAGCTAGAGACTCTGATGCTATGAACATAGATGCCATCTGCACTACTTTCAAGTTAATCTCCACTGAGTGACAATGATGCATTGCAAACAACCTCTGCTTCCACTACAGGAAACCTGGTCATGGTAGTTGCACCTGCCCCAACTTCCCTGCCAACCCTATCCCCTCAAAATCTGCTGAATAAAATGTTCAGAAAGTCAAAGAAACTCTTCTCTCTCTTCAAGAGATTGAGGATAATGACAAAGAAGATGGAGAGGTCAAAAAGGTATCTCTTCTCAACCAGGATTTTTGAAATGGAGGTCTTAATTGATGCAAGTCCCCTCCTCTAGAATTCATAGTATGCCTTCAATTATATCTATCAAAAAGAATTTGATTCATGCTTCTGCTTTCTTGATAGAACCCACTCATACTCTCAAAGCCATCAACACCCCCTGCCCTTGTCAATAGTGGAGCAAATATCAACTGTCTAGACAGGCAATTTGCTTGCAAACATTGTCTCCCCCTCAGCTGCCTTGCCACCCCTATTCCTGTCTGCAATGTTGACCAAACCTCTAACTGGAATAGTGACATCATTTTTACCACCAAACTCTATGTCCTCACCTGTGAAATCCTCCATCATACCCTCTTCCACATTATCAACTGTGGAAGTGAAAATCTGATCCTTGGAATGCCCTAGCTCAAAGTAGCCAACCCTATCATCAACCAGACTAAGTCCACTCTTGCAATCTCCATTTCATCAGATCAAATCAATGAGCTCAACAATCAATATGTTGGAGATGAGCTCTACCATGTCACTAAACTCTGTTCCCCTCCTCTCTCTATCCCTTGACCTGTCAGGCATATTGATGCTGACAAGGTCTATGATAAGCAATGCTATGACTACCTGGATTACAAAACTCAGGATCAATTCACTGACTGGGCAGTAGCTGCTCTCTCTAGTACATGATCAAACAAGAAGTGTGCTACTACCAGAACATCAATCCCAAACAAGCTCAACTTGTTGCTAAACTTACCACCACTGTGGATCTCACCATGAAGGCCAAATTGGCTAAATCCAAGATTACCTTGCCCAAAGAATACTCTACTTACTCCTCTGTCTTCACCAAAGAGGTGGCTGACCACATTTCCCCATCTTGCTCTTATGATCATGAGATTGATCTTGATGACTCCTTCATTCCTAGAGTAGGGAAACTTTACCCTCTCTCTCCAGACACACAAAAGGCTACTAAAGCCTTTCTAGATGAAAATATCCATACTGGAAAAATCCATCCCTTGAATTCTCCTCAAGTATCTCCTTTCTTCTTCATCAAAAAGAAGGATGATGGTCTTCACTCCTGCCAGGACTACTGCTACCTCAACAAACACACAGTTCATGATGCCTACCCTCTCTCTCTCATTTCTGACCTTGTCAATAAACTTCATGACACCAAGGTCTTCACAAAGTTCAACATCCACTGAGGGTATAATAATGTCCATATCAAAGATAGACACCAATGGAAAGTAGCCTTCATCACTCACAAAGGCCTTTTTGAACCCATAGTGATGTTCTTTGGACTCATCAACTCCCCTGCTATGATCCACTATTTCATGAATGACTTGTTCAAAGACCTTATTGCTGAAGGATGGCTCATCATCTATATGGATGACCTCCTTATTTTCTCCCCTGATGAAAAGACTCACAAGGAATATACTAAACATGTTCTCCAATGCATGCAAGAGCTTGATCTTTACTTTAAGATTGAAAAATGCATGTTTGCCACATCTGAAGTGGAATACCTTGGAATGATCATCAAATCTGGACAGCTTGCTATGGATCCCATCAAGCTCACTGGCATCTCAAAATGGCCAGTCCCTCAAAAACTTAAAGATATTTGTTCATTCCTTGGTTTCACTAACTTTTACTGGCAATTCATTCTTGATTACTCCTTTCTTGCCTGTCCTCTCATCAATATGATGAAGAAAAACCTTGCATGGAACTGGACACCTCAATGTTAGGAAGCCTTTGATACATTAACACATACCTTCCTCTCTCAACCAGTCCTCCACCTCCCTGATCCCAGCCACCCTTTTGCCATCACAACTGATACCTCCAAACATACATCTAGTGGTGTCCTCCTCCAAACTGATGTCAACAGCAATTAGCACCCCTGCTCATACCTTTCCCAATCATTCTCTTCAGCAGAATGCAACTATGACATCTACAATCATGAACTCCTTGCAGTCATTTGTGGTCTTAAGGCATGGAGACGCTATCTCCATGGATCCCCCTTCTCCATCCAGGTGCTTACAGACCACAAGAACCTTATGTTCTTTTGCCAACCCCAGAAACTCAACTATTGCCAAGTATGCTGACTCTTCAATCTAGCAGACTTTGATCTCAAGATGATCCACATCCCTGGGAAACTCTTCTTGGCCCCTGATGCTCTCTTCTATCACTCTGATCTCCTCCCTACAGATAACTCTGACAATGCTGACACTGTCATGCTTCCCTCCTCCCTCTTTTTTAATTTAATTGATGTTGAGCTCTCCCAGAAGCTTACCACCATCTTCTTCTCTGACCCTCTTGTTCTTGATTCTCTCCATGTCCTCAATAGGGAAGTCCCTTTTAAGTTCTGCTCTCATCTCTCTGATTGGCACTTTGAAGCTAGTGTCCTCACTTACCAGGGCTGTGTTTATGTTCCTGCTGACTCCAACCTATGCCACACCATTATTGTCCATTCTCATAATCACCCCTCAGCTGGACACCCTGGTTATTTTAAAAATTGCCAACTTGTTGTATCTGAATTCTGATGGCCAAGCTTTGTCCAATTTGTCTGACAATATATTGACAGTTGTTCCACTTGTCAACAAAACAAAGTTAATACCCATCCAAAGACTCCCCCCCCTTGTCCTCATTCCCTCCCACTGCTCCTACTCCTTCCAATAGGTTTTGTGTGACCTGATCACAGGCCTCCCCTCCTCCTCTGGCTTTGATGCTCTCCTAGTCATGGTCAACCATGGGCTTGCTAAGGGGGTGATTCACTGCCCCACAAAACAAACTGTAACCACTGAGAGAATTGTGACCCTCGTTTTCCACAAAGTCTACACCCAATTTGGGTTGTATGACAAAGATCATCTCTAACCAAGGCCCTCAATTCATATCTGTATTCACAAAAGAACTCAGAAATCTCCTCAGATACTCCTTGTCCCTCTCTACAGCCTACCATCTACAATCTGATGGTGAAACCAAGCATGTCAACCAAGAAATCAAGATGTATCTTCAGATCTTCTGTCAAGAAAACCTATCCTCATGGTTTGAAATGATCTCCCACACTGAATTCATCTGCAATCACTGCCCTCACTCCATCACAGGGAAACCCCCATTCTTCCTCATGATGGGCTTTGATCCCTGTCCCCTTCCCACTGTCATCTCCAACACTTCCATTCCCAAAATAGAAACTTGCCTCAAGCTTCTCTCCACAGCATGGAATGAAGCCCTTGCCACTCATACCCTCACTCAATAGGTCATGAAATCTCACTCCTCTCAGAAGTTCAAATCCTTTATCAAGAGAGACAAGGTCTGGCTCAAAGCCAGAAATCTCAAATGCCATATCACCTCACCCAAACTCATCCCCAAACATGAAGGACCCTTCACTATCACTAGCATCTTATCCCTGATCATATACAAGCTCCACCTTCTGAAGACATGGAAGATTCATAATATGTTCCATGCTTCCCTCTATCTCCCTATCATGAGAATGAGGTTCACAGAAAGAACTTCCTGAACCCCCCCCTAACCTTATCACAGGTGAAGAAGAATATGAAGTGGAACAGATCTTACACCATTGAGACTCTGTAGCTAGTCAATAATTTCTAGTCTGATGGAGAGGTTATACATCTGAAGACAACTCCTAGGAGCCTGAGCAGAATCTTAAATATTCCAAGTCCACTCTCACCAAGTACAAAAGGCTTTATCCTTCTGTGTTCCCTCTCTAGACTTTTTCTCTTTGACCACCACCATATATCATGTCTGATGTTCCTCCCACCCATCACATCTTCACCCACCTTCTCCACCCCACTCCAGACCCTGACAATGACTCCCACCTCCTCATGTCCCTAATACTCCAAAACTCCAGCCTCACCACCATTCTTGATCTCATGCTCAAAGCTGGTTCCACTCTTGACACCCTCTACCTTACCTTTATGCAACATGTGTCCCTTAGAAATTACAGTAGGCAACAAAACTGCTGCAATAACTAACCTTGACACAGTGTGTGAAGCGCACTGCAAGCACACTTGAAATTCTCATCTAGAATTAGTGGGATAATATATAGTAGAGACTCTTGGCTACAAAATGAGCCCTGGGTCAA
>JBBPLV010001033.1:0-12135 GCA_038089975.1 Boletellus ananiceps | reverse complement strand
CAGGGTTCTGGATTGCGACGTTCCGGGAGACGTCGCGGGGTCAACAAGGAACCTGACAATCGAGAGTCAGAGCGTGCTCATGCATGATAGCATCACAGGTTGATTGTGCAGAAATCATTCGTAACAGAACGTGCCAATCCATCATTGAATCACACGCCTCCTTCCGTTTTCGAAGAGATCTGACTTTTACGATAACCACAGGCGCTCAGACTTGGGCTTGACGGACCACGCCGTGGGATGGAAACAAGATGGCCGTACTCCAGTGAGCGACAGCGTATGCCTATGGCTTGCATGGCCAGTCGTAGGTGCCGATGGCGTCACCGCGAGTAGGGGAGGTCTGAAGCTCAGAGGACCCCTCCTGTGTGACTTGTGATCGTCCCACACGGGCTCCAAAACGTAAATGTCCTGTACCACTGGGGAGTAATCCAGTTCGCAAATCAGCCCCGTTCTCGTTGCCGCGAGTTCGAAAAAGTGAGGGTCAAATTCGTTCAAACCGTCGCAACGCGCCGTAGTGGGCAATAAACGGTTCGCAAACCAACAGCCTCTATCAAGTACATCGTTACAGCCAACGTATAAAACGCATGTGCATATAAGCGGCAACACGAAACCGATCACGATGTCACTGAAAACCAGATAAGAATGACAGAACACGCATGCACTAGCAAACCAACTCACTATAGCTAGCAGGATCAATGTGGTCTGGTAGCTCAGGTACCGCCACTTCAAACCGAGATTGGATGGCAGCCATCACTTGTTGGTCACTCTCACTCGACACGAATGTGATGGAAAGACCCTTGGTACCAAACCGCCCAGCCCGACCAACTCGATGGAGATAACTGTCAGCATCAAGAGGGCAGTCATAGTTGACAACGATGTTGACCCGTTCAACATCGATGCCACGACCAAAAATGTCAGTAGCAACCAGTATACGCTTCTCGAAAGCCTTGAAGGCTGTGTACCGTTTGATGCTATTCACCACGTCAGTAGTGGTGTTCAAACACACTCAATAGACCCACCGTTCTTCTTGCGCGAGACCAGAGTGGATGCTAATACTGGGAAAGTTGCACGACACCAGTAGCTTGTCCAACTCAATTGCCCGTGCAACCGACTTGACAAAGATAACGACCTAACAAAGGATGAACACAGCACGTGACACCTCACAAGACGCCTACTTGGTTGAACTCCAGTATATCCAGCAGGTCGTTTAGCTTCCTGTTCTTGGCATTCTCTTCGAGCTTGACATAGTGTTGTTGCAATCCATGCAGTGTCAGTTTTGTTTCGTCGTCGACAAAAATCTCTAGGGGCTACTTTCCACTGTGAGCGCGTGTGCTCTGCCTGAGCACGAACTCACATTCGCCATAAACTTTTTGCAGGTAATGCGGATTTCCTTTGACAACGTAGCGCTGAACATCATGACTTGCTTGTGGTGGGGAGTTGCGCGGAAGATTTCCTGGACATCCCTGCGCATGTCTAAGCAGCAAAGAAAGGGCCGGAACAACGGTTAGATCGCGATTGAATTTCGGGGTGAGGGAGAAAGAAGAAACTCAAAAACGGAGAAGGAAGCACAAGCGCCGAGCATGAACTGTGAAAAGTCCATGTAAGGATTCGTCGACGGGGAGCGGGGAATCGGAGGTCGAGCGCGATATTCTTCATCGTGCAAGGCTTTCAGCAACTCAACAACCCAGCGGTGGACCCATAACCATACTTCAACACCAATTCCAAGTGGCGCCAGCGGCGCTTGCCCACATTGGCAGTGTGACGTTGAGTATGGCGGTAAGAAAAAGAACTCTTCGTTAACCGGTGGTAAAGTAGCGTGACAGGCGCAATTCGTTTGATGGCGCAATATTCCCAAGATTGGAAGCCGAAACTGCAGGGACGGAGACTAACCGAGCTGTTCCAACATTTTGTCGCATTCGTCCAATATGAAGTGTTTGACGTTCTTGGCATCCAAAATTTTGTCACGAGCGAGGGCATTCAGGCGGCCAGGAGTCGCTACAACAATGTGAGGGCACCGGTTCTTGTCACGATGAATTTCCACGTCCTTCTGTATGGGAGTGCCACCATAGAAGGTGTTAACCCGCACATCGGGCATGTACTTGGCAAACCGCGTGTACTCGTTCTTGATTTGGAAGGCAAGCTCACGAGTGTGGCACAAGACAATCACGGAAACTTCGCCATTCACAGGTTCCAACTGCTGCAACGTTGCAAGGACGAAGACCGCGGTCTTGCCGTGCCCCGACTTTGCCTGACAGAGGACATCCATCCCCAACACGGCTTGAGGGATGCATTCCTGTTGAACTATGGACGATGGTAATCAATAAAAGTACAGTGCTATTGAAATTGCGAGAAAAATACCTTCTGAAGGATGTTCGAAACCAAGATCACTGATTGCTCGCAGCAATTCTGGTTTCAGCAAGAAATCCCTGAAAAAGAGTTAGACAAGAAGACGGGATTTTAAAAAAAAGTCGACGACGGACCTAAAGCCAGTGGAGTGTATCCCTGAAAAGTTTTTCTTGTCTTTTTCGACCTCGCCGTCTGCGGTCGCCGAAGCACCAACGCTATTCGTGGGTGCAGCAACGCCATTGGGGACGACGTCGTCCTCATCCTCGTAGTTGACTAACTCTTCGTTGTCGTGCGACATTGTGGAATGAAATTGTCGAGTATGACTCCGCGCGAGATTGAGAGCAAAGTGGAGAGAGTTGAAGTTGAAGTTGGAAGGGCGCGGTGGCGTCAAAGAACGGTGAAATGCTGACTAATATGTTTGCACTTGAGTAATCTCACGTGAGACGGGCCTTGCTGCTCACTCCCGAGTATACCCTGCACGCTGGATGGCGGGTCGCTGAGATGCTGCCCGGTGGCCACGTATTGCTGTGAACCCGAGTGCGTCTTGACCCCAGCCTTTTGCTGTCTATTCGTTACATTCGTTCTGTTACGTAGCCACGCTCATTTTCAGTGCCTGCGCCACCTTTGACTGAGGCCCTCTAGGCCAAGTTTGAACGCGGATACTAGTTGGAGTGCTGTAATTACCCAGCAGCCTTGCGACAACAAAGCCAACACAGCAATCTGCTTTTCGTGGCTCTCTGTGCTCTGCGAACACTGGTGACAATCTCAGACAGGTCCCTCCTGTGGTTTCCGAAACCCAATCACCCACTCCGGGTTTGTATAAAGGCTTCTGTGCGGGTGCGGAGGTAGCAAAAGACAAGATACAAGATGTCCACTTGTCCATTCTGGTGAGTATCCTGGAATACCACTCGGGTGCTATTGCTGAGTCCCGTTTTACTTAGGCTTGGTGGTAAGCTAGCTGCTCGTTCTCCATCGCATCACTCTAACAGCCGAGTTACAGGCGTCGCCGCCTCCAGTAGGTAGTTTTCGCCCGGATTTTCGTGTGCCGGATTGTTCACGGTGATCTAGTGGCAGCTTGCTTCACGCATCCCTTGGACTTGACGAAAGTGTAAGCGGCATTAGTTTTGCTGACAGTGCACGGCTGATGTCAACACAGACGTATGCAAACCCTGGGTCCGTCCGTGTCGCGCCCGTCCATGCTTGCGACTATTCGGATTTCATTATCCGAGAACGGCTTGCGCAGCATTTATACTGGTCTCTCCGCGTCACTGCTTCGGCAGATGACATACTCGCTCGTCCGCATCGGAAGTTACGAGGAAATGAAGCAGCGCATGTCCAAGAGGAGCAAGCCATCCACCGCCAAGCTCCTTCTGGCTGCTAGTGTTGCTGGTGGATTGGGGGGCGTTGCAGGCAACCCTGCGGACATCCTACTCGTGCGTATGACAAGTGACTCGCTGAGATCTCCAGAAAGGCGTTACGGGTATCGTAACGCTTTGACTGGTCTCGTAAGCCTCATCGCAAATGAGGGCATCAAGGGCCTCGGTAGGGGCCTTGGAACCAACGCGGTGAGCTTGCAAACTATAAACGCGTGACGCGAGGATTAAATATACATCTCAAGACGCGTGCAGCTTTAATGAATGTAAGCATTTTCCCCCTCCCAGACGTAGTGTGTAACACCTGTCGTTATGATAGATGTCACAGGTGGGATCGTGAGTTGACCCCGTAGTATTTCCTGAATCCTTTGAGCGCACTTCCTGAGGCTGAATACAGTTACGACTTCTTCAAAGCGACCTTACTTCGCCACCGGGTACCTTTCGTGGACTATCAATTCCAGGACAGCTTCTTCTTGCATGTTGTCGCTAGCCTGGCCGCCGGAACTTGTGGCACAAGTCTGTTATTCTTTACTTATGTATTCCGTACTCACTCTTTTTGCAGCCGTTTGTTCACCCGCTGATGTCATAAGAACAAGAATAATGAGTTCGGTGGGTTGATATACCTCGTGTAGCTCTCTTCATGCTAACGTCAAGTCCCAAGTCGGAGAAAGCTAATCCTGTCCAAGTCCTCGCGAAATCGCTCCGCGAAGAAGGTCTTGCGTTTTTGTTCAAAGGCTGGACCCCAGCGTTTATGCGGCTAGGGCCAAATACCGTCCTTATGTTTGTTTTCTTTGAAGTAGGTCTTTCCGAGACTTTAGAATGGCTAACTTGACCAAAGTACACAGCAACTTAAGCGGGGCTGGACCCGTCTCTCGCACTCATGACAGGGCACTGCCCACATCATATCCTGCTTAACCCTCGTGGAAGCACTCCAATCTACCTTTAGACATCTGTGCTTCGGCCATATACCTCAAGGATTTCCTCAGCCAAGATCATAGATATTCATGTCCTGTCGCCATATCACGCATTCTTTTAGGTTGTGTAGCATGATAAAATGTCCATAGATCAAGGTCTTTCGTGGCCTAATAGCTACCGCTAGAGTGCTCGTGCAATCCTACTAAATCCGATTTCCACGGTCTCATGTGATTCGGAGTCGGTCCAAGCATTGGAATCGCATCTTTCAATAGATAAGATGAAGGCGCTGTAATGCACTATTTTTTGCTTGCGAACGCCACACGAAGTCTGAGACCCAGTGGCCTTGCGTTGCAAAATAACGGTCCCACGAGCCTTGAAACCTACTGTGGCATTTTCATTTTCTTTCAAATCCTGCTCGGGTTCGAAGTTTCTGAAAAATCCACTTAGGTTGGACTCACCGGGGGCTCGAATTAGCTGTCCGTACCGAGCTGCCTTTTATTCCGTGCCCCGAACAGTTGTGGACACGATACCGTTGAACAAGGCCCATGCATAAAATGAAAGCCGAGGGGGTGGTGTCCGTACCACAGATGCCATCGGTGCAGACAAGACTTCGGTTTCCATCGTGCAATGGACCTCTTTTGCCTACAAAGAATCCAGGTCCGGCTGTCTCCATACCCGAGCCAGGTTGGTTTGTTGTCTACATTGTCCCGCTCAGCTTCCAGTAAGTGAATGCTCGAGGGTATTTTTTCCCAGGTGACCGAAAACAAGAGTCTTGTCACAGCCACTCATTCGCTCTACGACACAATCCCACTGTCTTCATTGAAGGTCGGGGCGGCAAGCGCGTCCGCTTCCGCTGGGAATGGAGTAGGCTGTCTCGAATGTCCATCCTGAGACCCTGATTCGATGCGATGCGATAGGAACATCGCTTGTGTGCAGAGTAATTAATGAGCATCCTACGCCGTGACTGTTGAGTGAATCTCTTTTGTTCCAACTCATCTCCGGCCGTTGCATGTAAACAGACAGCTTAGCCGATCTGATGAGCTGCCAGGTGCCGTGGTTACTGACTACTCTGAGTCGTAAAATCAAGACATCCCTCGGCACAAGCACCCTGTATGATTGTACCAGGACGAGGCGCCGCACGCCGATCAGATTGCATGTTTGACGAGCTTGGGCTCGGTGTTGTTCCGCGTCATGGCGCTCGTCCGAGTCTGCGAAATAACTGGGACGAAACAAGCGTCTGGTTGTAACTTTGCGGCGTGCGAAATATTTCACGCAATCGAGATCTGGGAACAGTGTCGCTGAGTGGGCGCAAAGTTTCGTTGCGACGCTGGGTGTGATTGTTTTCTGTTTTCTGCAAGCAGCTTAGTAGGCGTTCCCGCTAGGCTGACTAGGCTGAGTCGGGGAAACACAACTTGTGTGGTAGGGCTCTGCCGCGGCGAGGACTGCTTGGTCGGTGAGTCGACTCACTAGTACACACTCGCCTGCGCTAGGCGACGGGACACGCCGTTTTCTATCTGGCACTGAGTCTCACCGACATACGGCATAGACCTCAATCGGGCGTGGCCTCCAGAAGTTTGGAGCAACGCCGCAAAAAGCGTTCGTTGTCAACTCGCGTGCAGCAACACGGCGTCAAGCAATGGCATGGCAGCAGCAAATACTAGTGCGCGTCGTGCCACTGGCGTGGCAGTCGTAAATAAGCGCTAATCAGACAATTGCACCGCCAGCGTTGCCTCGAAACTTGAGCTTGATCGATAACAAGCATCAATGGAGCACGACTCGTTAACACGCCAAGGACAATAACGGGACCTCACTGGATTCTCCCGAAGCGTTCTTTGCGCGACAACGGTGAGATCCCCTGCTTCTTTGCCTTTGTTACTATAAGCCATCGCCACGGATCTAGTACTAGTCCGTATCAGCGTTAGTGCACATCGGGTGCTCAAACCAGAAGACCACGTGTTCGCTGGAACTACTGTCGGGGTCGTAAGCGTCGAGGAACCTTTCTCATACTCCGTCCTATCGCCGGAATTCCAAGTCACCGACTCGGAGGTGTCACCGTCCCGAAAGAAGAGACAAGGTGTTGCAAGGACGGCGAACAACACCGACCAGGGTTTTCCTTCACTTTACAACCGAGGAGAGTATAAAAGTGATAGCGTTACCCTTGTCTTCATTTTATTCAGGTTGCAATGTGGGTCCCTGTGGGTCCATGGGTATTGGTGGTCGTTCTCCATGCAGTACCGTGTTTTTGTCTGCTATGCGAAGAAGTAGAACAGACCGTTAGCCAACTCTGCAGCCTTCAGGCATTCTGAAGGTTGGGGAGTTCATAAAAGGGGGCAAGTAGTGTCATGAAAGCACCAGAAGCTTCCCTCCACGTCTTTCGGACACCGGATCCCCCACATTATGAGCCTTGACGGTGCCGTGAGTCACTCTTTGTATTGCTGGTGTAGCTTCGTGTTCCTAACACGGTGTCACCTTGCATTTCCTAGAAAACGGAGCCCGAGTCCATGCCAATGGATGTTGGCGTGGATGACGGTGCAGTATCTTGCCGCTCTCCACCCCGTTGTGACCCTACCGAAGTGGGCTCCCCCGCTCTTCGGATGACATCCAGCCTTTCACTTCCCTGCCATCCGAGTCCACCTGGCCTAGGTGTCGCTCCCCTCGTGACGCCGTCTCTCGCGGTGTCACCTTCGTCACCCCTCTCAGTGAATCCTTGGGAGACAAAGGACGGTCTTCCAAGCCGTCCGGGGCCAGCACGGCAGCACTCGGATGCCCTCCCTGGTTTGATGTCATCTCTACGGCAAATCACTTCATGTAAACGAAAACGGTCCGATGACGCACTGCACCTGCACCCTGAGGGTGATGCTGCGTTCACAACTGGGGCAGGTCCCCAATTACCTAGGAGTATACGTCCACGTCTGTGGGCGCGACGAGACTGCGAGTTTTCTCCTCTGCTCATCATGTCTCCCGAACAGGGACGAGACCCAATCGTGGCGGAAGAGACGATCCAGGCGTTCCATTACCCCCCTAGCACGACCGGCCAACCCTCCTCCATTCAAAGGTACTTCCACCATGAGAACCCCCATGAATATGGCCCACGTATACTGCAGAGCAGCACCTCGCCCCAGGTCAGCGAGAGTCCCGTTTCTGATGGTTCGCTTGCGGAAGATGCACCGACGACTGCAGCGGCCCCCAAACACGGTCGTCTATCCACGTTGCAGGACTTGGATCTTCCCCGTCCGTTTGAGGAAACTGGGAAGCAGAAGCAGTCGTTGGGCGGCGGTGGCGTCGTCGTCGTCCACAAGAGGGGTCTCGAAGCGGGACCGTCGTTCCTCCTCACTCAAGGTCGTCAGTCGGGCGCGCCGTCTGCATCCTGCGAATCGGAGTCGTCCCGGTCCGCAATGCCCTCGCTGGAAGCGCGACCGAGCACGACCGAGTTTTTCGATGGCCCGGTTTGTAACTCGCCGGATTCGCTCGACTCTGGCGATTCAGAAGCTGGCCATGGGATGCCTACAGTCTAGATGACTTGGGCGATCTTGATTTTTCACCATCTGTCCGTTCGTCGCGCGACAGGGGACAGTGATCCTTAGGATCAGCCAGGACAATTTCCCAAGGCAAGGCTTGCGATGCGGGACGCTGTTATTAGAAACATTTCCGGTAGTAATTCCGTGATCGAACATTCATCAGCTAGTCTGTATCATAATAGTGCGATTAGTGAGACCACAAGCTGGTTTGTTGTATCATATACTGTATACCACCCTGTATAATTTTGTATAATCGCTTGTTGCTACTCCAAGTACCATGGTCTCATGTAACTCACCATTATCACTGACAATCATCCTGTTAAAAACGCGACACTGCACAACAGAGGGGTGCGCTGGTGACTCATGACCAGCTTGCTCAGGCGGTTTATTGTTACGCAATCCCCGAGATGTGCCAGAGGTACAAACGAAGACGAATAAGAGAAACAAAAAGAGGTAATGGAGAGAGAGCGCAAGCAGAGTCGATGATTAGCTGCATTCCACCTGACATCAGAATCCCATGTCATCTTCATCGCCGCCATCACCCCATCCACTCGCGACAATCTCTTCTTCCTGGCGACGAATTGATGAATGCCCCTGTTGGGTCGTTGAGGGGGATCGCACATCTTCTGTCCCGTTCTCTTTTGCGATCGGCCGGGGAGGTACAGTCGCGAGCGTTTGGGTGCTGGGGAGCGACGGTTGACCAGAAGGCCAGGATACTTGGACTACGCCTATGGATGGGATACTATTGCCCTTGGCGAGAGCCTGGATGGCTTGTCAGGGTTCCAAAGCGAGACAATCCAGGAAAGCTACGAACCTGTTCGGCAGCTGCTCTTGTCCGGAAACCGACAAGCACCACATCGTCCCCAACCGAGTCCACCGAGTCGAGCTGACCTGGGATCTAGAGTAGCAAAGATACTTGAGTGCGCCACCACCGGGACGACCATGGAACCGTTTCCTACCTCGTACCATTCTCGCAAGGCTAGCACAGCGTCAGCCCGCACACCCTTCACAAGTAGTTTTTTTGGCCTGTTGTCGAGCTTCATGCTACCGCGAGGGGCACCCCTCCCTGCGCCGCGAAAGAATGCGCGCCGCGATCCACGACCCCGACCCCTGTGGGGACGGTACGACCCTCCACCATGACTGTGGTCTCCGCCGCCCTCCGGAATGCCCAGACTTGCAGCCTTGAAACACCCTTAACGTTCTCATCACAAATGTGAGTGCAAATACGCACCTCTTCCTTGAGTTTTGCCAGCTTGGCTTGCAACTCTGCCGTGGACTCAGCACCAGTGACGGCGTGAAGATCCAGCTCCTTGTCCAGCCTTTCTCTTTCCTTATCTTGCTGACTGAGATGTTCCGAGGAACTTCCAGCTCGCTGTGTCGTAGGTGTGGCATGCGACGAAGCTTCCCCTGATACTGGAGCTGGGGACGAGGAAGGTTTCATTTCCTCGCCAAGCTTTCTCAAGCGTGCCATGATGTTCTTCTTTTCCTCTCCTGAAGCCGTTGCTAAAGATGCCATCAGAGATTTCTGCTCTGCTATCTGTTCCTCCAAAAGTTTTTGCTGTACAGCAAGGTCGGCTGCAACATTCGAGGGTGCAGCTGGTTTGCGCGTGGTAGTTGGAGCTGTTATTGGAGAAGTAGCGGGTGTCGCACCTCGTACAGCGATATTTGCCACCAGCGGTGCGGACGCAGCCAGCATGCGCGTACCCTTCTGGCCGCGTCCTTCCATTGGTCTGTGCCAGAACACCTTGACAAATCGGTTACCGAAAACAGCATCCTCCGACTTCCAAGCAGCATGCGCTTCGCTGTGGTCCGAAAAACTGACCAGCGCTTTCGCGGTGGGGGCGTCAATGGCGACGTTTGTGACCGTGCCAAAGCGCTTGAACCAGCTGTTCACAGCGTCGAGAGAGAGCTTGTCTTCTGGTATCTTTTCGACGACGAGCGTTTTGTCGTTCCGGCGCTCCGGGCGAAATGATTGCGCATCACCAGAGAAAGTCCCTCTACCATCGCCTCTAATTCCACCCCGGGCAGCTCCAGATCCGGTACGAACATGCGGTGACGGAGCACCTGCGTCAACGTCCATGGCCTCCGGTTGGTGGGACGACGATGCACTCTGCATCCATGTTGCGCCATCCTTTTGGGGCGGCAGTTGCGAGCCTGTGGTGGCAGAGTCATCGGGAACTTGAGGCGTCAAGTCTTGAATCACGGGGAGTTCTCCTGAAGTCCGGGCGGTCTGTGAACTGTCATCCTGGGTACGGGAAAGGACGAGAGGACGAGGAGGAGCCCGTCCGTTGGTGCCGATCACGTTCGCGCCGGGCCGCATATCCATACGAGCCTCATGGGGATCGTAAGCAGCGCCAGGCCCGAGCATACCAAACGGCAAGGCACCGTTGGGAAACATGGGCAGAAAGGGGATGGGACCACCGGGAGTGCCCATCGCAAACAGTTGTGACGGGACAAAGGCATCATCACCATGACTGTACTTGCAGAGCGCACCCCTAGCGCAATAACCGTTGTCTAAAACGTCGATATGTTGAACGAGATGGGATCAGGAAGAGGAAGGATACACACTGTGGTAGTCCCGACATATCCCCCTCCGTTGATCTGGCGGCTGATACGTCTGGATGCGCTGTCCATTCAACACGGCTGGGCCGATTCCATTGGCCGAACTCTGTCGGTCGGACCTCGGTGTCCACTGACCGGTCGAACGAGTGTCGCGTCCGCTCGGGTAGCGAGGAAACTGGCCGTCGACAGATAACCGAGGACCCTTTGCGGGATGGTGTGCATCGCGGTCGTCGTCCGCGTGGGCACGTTTTTGGCCGCGTTCGGGGGATGGCGCATTGCTGGACAATAAACCATCGAGAGGTATTGGGATGCCAGGGTCAGTGGGATTGGAGGAGGGATGTGGTGAGGGGGGAGAGGTGGTATACGGAAGATAGGACTTTGTTCTTAGGACGGTGAATAATGTATCAATAAATGAAGGGACCTCTGAAGCGGGGGTGAGCGGCGGAAGAAGTGGAGAGAAGTGGAGTACCTTTTTCGAGGAACTCTTCGAGCTGGGCTGAGAGTTCCTTTCGCATCTCTGGCTCGGGGAGGTTGTGCTTGAGGAGGGCGAGGACATATTCAGCGAGGGCCGCCGGTTCGGCATCGCAGCTGGAGGGGCGTCAGCGGGAAAAGGGAGTGAGAAAGAGACAGACATTGGGCCGAGTGTGCGGACGAGCCATGGCTTGAGATGTTGCGCGGTGGACGAGTCGTAGAGCATCGCTCGCGTCGGATCCAGCTGGGAGAAGGAAGAACTAGCATCGGGACTACACTCGCATTACAACATGACTAAGCCAGTCCCTCCTCCCTACTGCTTGTCGACCACGAAACTCCACTCGCTCGCGATCTCCCCCGTCTGGATGCCCACGAGCTCCTTCCACAGCGGGCGCGAGAGCGGCCCCATCCCATCGTCCCCGGTCGGAATCACCACATCCCTGCCCAGGTATCCAATCCGCTCCACCGGCGACACAACGGCTGCGGTCCCCGTCCCAAATAGCTCGACAAGCCGCCCCGCCTCGGACGCAACGATAATCTCCCCCATGTTTACTCCGCGTTCCGACACCCTGAGTTGCGTCGGGAGGCCAGGCAACTGGTGCTGCCCAGACGCGTGGTTCCGGGCGAGCGCGAGCACGGAGTCACGGGTCACTCCAGGAAGAATCATACCATCAAGGGGGGGTGTAACGAGCTCGATCACTACAATCGCGGTCATGCAACGCTCGTCGAGAAGCCACGCGCCACTTACCACCATCCTCGCCCTGGAACACGACGAACAAATTCATCGTACCAACCTCTGTTAGCCAATGTTTGGGCCCGTGAAGCCACAGATTCTGGACATAGCCCGCTTTTGCAGCAAGCTTTTGCGCCACAACACCCGGTGCGTAGTTGGCTGCCAACTTGAAGGCCCCCGTTCCTGTCCACCACACGCAGTCAGCTCCGAAAAGCCACCC
>JBBPLV010001032.1:0-12136 GCA_038089975.1 Boletellus ananiceps | reverse complement strand
GCTTGGATCCTTCTAGGCATGCTTTCTATCCATTTCTGACACTCTTCCACAGAAATCTCTCCCCACTGCTCTTCCACTCTTTCCCATAATTGATGAACTCCTATAGGAGCACTTGAATATCCTAAAAGGCATCTTTTGAGATGATTCCATGTATGTTCAATGGGATTGAGGTCTGGAGACTATACAGGCCAATCAAGAAGCTTGATATCTTGCTCATTAAACCACCTCTGAGCTCTTCTAGAGGTATGTTTGGGACCATTGTCCTGCTGGAAGATGATATCATCTTGAGAGATTCCAGATTCCTCCATACTTTGCAGCAGTCTGTTACAACATGTGAGGCCACCTATGGTTTGTGGTATCACTCTTCTCTGTTTTCTCCTGCTACTTCTCCTTCTTACCTAGACAATGCAACCTTCCCAGTATTCCCCTTGTATCCGCTACCAGGCAGGGACTCTTGAATTACTACTTTTGGTATACTCCACTTTCTACTTTCGGACACATTGCCCTCCCACAGCATCATCTCCTTATTGATGTTGTGTCTCCCACACTACCATACTAGGCATCTCTTCGTTACTATACCGGGTATTACTACAACTAGCGAAGTACAGCTCTACCTAGGTATTTATTCATGCCATGTACTATAGATGACCCCCAGCTAGTTCTGCACAATTCTACGTGCAGTCTCTGGCCTCCATGAGTCCAACTTAAGGATAGCGAGCTTCCAGAAGTTCTATTAGTCTTCGTCCTACTATTGAGTGGACACTGTCTGAGTGTTGCTCATAGCACATAGGACCAAGTATTTGATCTTAGGAGATTGTATGCAGTCTGCGTAACACAGTCCTTGCTTCAGAATTACCACATACTGTTCAGCATCCATCCTTCCCTCAACTTCATTTAAAACCCCAACTCTATTCCACCCTATGCATCCCCACACCATCAGAGAACCTCCTCCAAATTTGACTGTACTTTTGACCTCTTTGGATATTAGGCCCTCACTCTTCTTTTTCCATACATACTCTTGTCCATCTGACCCTATTCTGTTGATTTTGGTTTCATCTGACCATATTACTCTTTTCCAGTCCTCTATAATCCAATGCTGGTACTTGAGAGCAAAGGCTAGTCTCCTCTTTCTATAACCAACAGATAAAAGAGGCTTTTTCTTCTTTACTACAGCCTTCAGTGAGGCCTCCTTGAGGGTATTCCTCACTGTCTGTGAGGAGACAGGAGTGTCAATGATGGAATTAATGAAATGAGCACCCTGAACTGCATTCTTGGCCTTCTCAGAGAGGATTTGCTGGACTATAGCACATTTATTGATAGGAGAGAGTTTAGAAGGACAGCCACCATGAGAGTTTTCTTTGTCTGGTTGAATCTCTTTGAGGACCCTAGCCACTGTGGACTTCCCTATGCCAGTTTGGGAGGCAATTTGCCTGCAGGAGATGTCAAGGGAAGCTAGAGAGATAATATTGTCTCTTTGAACAGAGGAGATGGATTTCATGATAGGAATGGGGAAATAAACTCATGAATACAGGGTTTATATATATTGTCACATCACCAATTACATAAACATGTCATGACCAAGCACTTACATAAGGTATATAAGCATATTACAGCATCCTAGGATCCAATGTATGTAATAAGAAGCATAA
The DNA here is from genome assembly GCA_038089975.1 of Boletellus ananiceps. Taxonomy (NCBI): domain Eukaryota; kingdom Fungi; phylum Basidiomycota; class Agaricomycetes; order Boletales; family Boletaceae; genus Boletellus; species Boletellus ananiceps. The sequence goes on along the minus strand of JBBPLV010001032.1, from coordinate 10,487 downwards.
GTCAAATAACTGTCCCAATGAGTCACTGATTTGAAATGGCTGCCATTCACTCAAATATGGTCTAAATGTTTTGAGCCATAGGGTGATTCTGTAGCCCAGAGTGAGCTCTTTCTTTCATACTCTAACATGTTTAGATCAGGTTAGGAGGTATTTGGGAATATCAGCTTTAGTGCAAAACAAGCAAACATTGGGACAGTTGTTTGAGCCACTGTATCTTGTACAGAATCTGGTTCACACTCAGTCATTAATCCAAGAGATGGCCACTGCCCTCCACAACTTTCATTCAGACAAACATTTCATCATCCAAGCTGAAGCCTGGAGAACAAAATCAGGTTTGAAGGAAGATTTCAACATTCCAAAGCTTGAACTTTTTCAAAGCTTTGCAGGTATGGTTGAGAATGTTGGCTCTCTTGCTCAATATTCTGCCAATGTCAGTGAACAGTTGCTCATAACCCACTGCAAGCAAATGTTTGAACATACATCTCACAACCATGACTTTGCAGAACAAATTGTCCACACCCTCAACCACAATGAGAAGATGCAACAATTTGACCTTTATGCTCTTATGTAATTCCACAGTGTCTCCTTCATCAACACTGTTACCAACCAGGAAGAGTCATATATCACATACATGGACCTGACACTCTTATGGGTCTAAGAAGTTCTCCCTGGCCAGCAAATGTATCTCATAGGACCACATCCTGTTCATAACCATTTCCTCAATGGGATTTTGAGTGACAATGCATGGGTAGCATTCAACCTAATGAATAAACCTGACCTTGCATGTCATACAATCCAACATCTCAGTATGACATACCAGCTCTTAGAACTGTCCCACTGTTACCAGATGTATGTTCAGAAATCAACTCTCATGCTCCCAAGTGCCTCCCAAAGCCAAGTGGCCATTTGGGATAGCCTTTTGTTCTGAGCATGGAAAAGATTTCAAATCCAGCTCCTGTCTGCTTACAATGGTTGCATCATTATGTCCTCCTGTCTTGTCCAGGCATACCCTCCCTCAACAGACTTTCTGTTCAGTAATGCAGATGCTGTGCTTATCAACCCATGAATGACAACCTTCAAACCGCCCAAAGGTCCACATTGTCACATCTTGTGTTAGTCCAACCCCTGCTTCCAATCCTCTGCCCCTTCCTCCAATCCAATACCCCTATTCTGACTCCTGTATGTATTTCTGACTCTGTATGTATCTCCAGACTCTGTTTCTCCCATCTCCGATCTTATCTTATCTCTGTACATACATTCTGTTATCTCCATATATCTCTGATTCCTATACATCTGTACTTACAGCCAGTACTTCCTATTGCCAGTTCCAGACATTGCCTCCTACCTTATGACTCCATACCTTATTAGTGATCTATAGCACTGACATCACATTAGTGATCCAGCATTGGTCCTCTCCGACTTCCATCTCTGCCCTCTGTAGTACATAGCCTTGGACTCTGTACTATATAAGCTCTGTACTTACCTCCTATAACCTTAGTCTAAATATCAACGATTCCAGCCATCTTCTCTTCTTCTCTCCTCAGTCCACCTCCGTCAGATTCCATCTCTGACCTCTCCTCCTCCTCCATCCAACCTCCAACCTCAGAGGACTGAGAGTGCGCAAGGGTACAGTATGCTATCCTGCATTGCTGAGACCAATGTCCTCAACACCTCCAACATTTCTGACCTTCTGGACATCTTCTGGACCCCTCTTATCTATCTCACCCCTTTTGTCCACACCTCTGATTGACCAGAGCAGAGTGGAGAAGATGTTACAAACTTCTCCTCTGGTTGGTATGGTCTGCAGTACAATTCCTCTTTGTTCTCCCTGTCTACATTTCCCTCTTACCTAGATGACACTACTTACCCAGTGTTCTCTCTGTATCCACCACCAGATAGGGACTCTTAAGCTATGACATTTGGTATGCCCCACTTTCTATCTTCAGACACATAGCCCTCCTACAACTTTGTCCCTTTATCAAAGTTGCATATCCCACAGTACCATACTAGGTAACACTCTCCTGCCATTTGCAGTATTACTACTTTAGACAAGTACTGCTTTGCCTAGGTATTTAAGTGCCCTATACATTAGGATGTTCTCTAGCTAGTTCTGCACAATTCCACATGCAGTCTCTGGCCACTGCAAGTCCTAGGAGAGATAGTGAGACTTGGAAACTCTATTAGTCTTCACACCACTATCAAGAGTGTGCTGTTGCTACTGTTAGACACTAGTCAAACAGTAGAAGAATATAGTTGAATAGTTTGCAAACAGTAGAAACCAGGGGTTGTACACCCAGCATAACAGAAGAACAGGCTCTAATACACATGTGGGTAAGTTCTTACTTTTTTATTACTGTCTTGATTTTGAGTTCAGCATCTACTTCATTGGCAGCTTCTTCAGTGTTTCTTGGTCAGGTTCATGTTGTCTTCCAACCTCAAGCATGCAAAGGACTCAAACTCTCCCCATTTCTCTCCATGCCTCTCATTTATATCAATCTCTTCAACTGGGTAAGCTGAGATGTTGCTACAGATATGTAGGTTGTCCAGCAACACACAATTTTGGGGCAACAGGGTTGGCAAAGAGTCAGCAGCATCATTCCTCTAGTCAATATAATGTGTGCTGTGGAACTTATTCCAGTGTATGGTGAGAAGCTGGTTCACTCAATCACACATCAGACATCACAGGAGGTATATTCATGATTTTACTTGAACTCCTTCATAGACAAAGAAGTGTACAAGTCTTTAGTCTGACTCTTTACACTCCAAACTGTAATTACATTGTTGCTAAATTGTCAGCTAGTATTCACTTGTATTCCCCTTGCTCTGTGTCAACATATGGACAACCCTCTGCAATGAAATGACTGAGATGAGATATCTGTAGCCTACCAATCTTACCAGTGCTCAGTCAGTGTGTGCTGATGGAGAGTACAAATATGGTATTGCTGTAAGGCTCTAGTAAGGCTCCACTGCTCCCCACCAATCAGATGCACCAATCTCACAGGAACGTAAGCATCATAAGCCAGTAAAGTCAAGCATTCATTTCAGTGGTTTTGCAGATTGGCAGTGTGTCTATGAGTGTCATGTCTGTTGTTACCTTTCCCACACCTTACGCTATGCACAACTACAGAGTCCAAACACCCTTCCCAGACGTCACCAAGAGACCCCAGAATGCTAGGGTAAGGACCCTGTCTGGACTCTGCCAGATTATGCAGGAGCTGACTTATAATAACCTTTCAGCACTTTGCCTCCCGTACTCCCCTCTGTCCCCCCTCGTCGTCGTCGTCCCTCATCACTGTCGTCACTGTTGTCATCATCATCGTCAACCAAGAGACCCTAGAACACTACAGTAAGGACCTTGTCCAGACCCTACCAAATTATGCACACACTGACTTAAAATAACTCTTCAGCACTTTACTTCCCATACCCCCTTTTGTCCTCTCTTGTCGTTGTCCTCCCTTGTCGTTGTCGTCCGTCATCAGTGTCGCCCATCTCTTGTCGTTGTCATCTGTTGTCACTGCTCTTCCCCCTTGTTGTCATTGTTGTTGCCATCCACTGTGGTGTACCTAGCCCATCACCAGAATCATGTACTGATGGAGGTAGAGATTGTGAACATGAACGCGTGTATGGACTACCCCCAGATCCACTGAGCCACTAGATGAGGCTGCGAGTCGAGAGAATGCATCCCCGAGTGTTGAGCTCGAGGAGGTGGATGGTAGTGTTACAATTCGATGCTAGGGTCGAGATGGACGAAGCAGGCATGATGGCAATGTTGGTTGGCGACGAGGATGTGGAGAGCAACTGAAGAAGCTACATGATGCATCAGAACTTGAGCAGGAATGCTCAGAGCGAGTGGCCAGGCTGCAGAAGGTTCACCAGAGAAAGCTCCAGAGGTCGCAGACGAGCTTGGCGGTGAAACGGCCGTACAAGGCGGCTACCATGAGTTCATAGGACGTCCTACACATCGCAGGAACGAGCGCGTCGTCGAAACGAACGCGCTAGATCAATGTCCAGGACCACCACGCCAGTTGGGGGACCAGGTGGAACAGAGAGCCGTCATAGACAATTGGGTGCGCAAGAACGCTGGCGGACGATGTCGGATGGATGGCGCAGTGAGCGGTGTGCGCCATGATTCTTGACGAATCGGAACGGATGCGCTAGCTGATGAAGACACAAGTCAGCGCGAACGGTATGGATGCAAGACGGCAGACGTACCTAGGGCCACCCGCACCATCCCAGAAGTGTCACAAACGGCCTATCGAGGCCACGAACCCGCTGCGTCGCCGAGGACGACTCAGGCCGCCACTTAGAAGCATCAGCAACTTGAAGGCGAGACTAGACTTACCAAGTCGAACAGCCGCATCGAGGCCACATTGGGTGGATCGAGTCGGTCTTACACGTTGTATATGGACTATAGAGGCCAGGGGAGTGTTCCTAGGGTGTGGATCCCGAGGATGGCAGCGCTGCAGTCGAATGAGCCTACCATATTTGGTAAGTGCGTCGAGTCGCGCCACAACAGCGCCCTTTTTGGCAAGTCGCGTCCCGATGCCTTTCCTTGTCTGCTACCACCATCGACCTCGTTCCCGACAACAACGGCGTCGACGTAGCTGAGTAGGCGGCATCCTGAGTAAGCCCTTTTTTTCCCGTCGGTGTCCGATACACTCACTTATCCCGCGCTTTTCCGGCGTCTTACAACGCCATGTCCGTCGTCGTCCACGCAGGGACCCCTCATTGCCGACAGCGATGTACCCAGGTCGACGCAATTGAGTGGGCAGTGTCCCTGGTATGTTTTTTCTGTCTCTTTTCGTTCGACACATCCGCTAATCGCTCACTCTTCCAGTATCCTACCATGTCGTGTCCATTTCTGTCACACCAGACTCCCGTCGCCGACACAATGGGCCTATGTCGATGCAGCTGAGTACGCTGCGTCTTGGGTAAGTTTTTTTGTTCATTTTAACCTGGGATACCCGCTTATCGAGTATTCTTCCAGCGTACTACAACGGTGTGTCCATTGCCGGTCACACGAGTTCACCCCGCTCTCCTTCGGGAGCTCGAGTGCGCACATGCACACACCCGCTTCACCTCCGCTCCCACAATGCGCTTGTTCCCCCGGACCCAGCTGGATTCCAGACGTTTTGCCAACCGGGTTGGCCCTATTGCATCGACTGCACCACGGTCACTTCCGTACTCTGCCGCATCTATGACCTTGTTATTCCCGCTTCGTCAACTTCTTCTGTCTCTTTGTCCATGTTGCAAATGTCCTTGCCCCTGGTCTTAACATTCTCTCCACCTATGCTGGTTTTTCGGCGCCCATTGTTACTTACCTATTGTCACTCTTGCCTTGTCGGCCTCTCCCACCTCTTCATTTGTGTGCAAATCTCTTTGCTCCTGGCCTCAATGTCCCACTGTAGCAGCCCAACTCATATTGCTTGCGTTCATAGTCACTATACAAACAGGAGGAAAGGTATGTTACTCTCGAACGTCTACATTGAGCTCCGCGACCTGGAAGCTGAGAAGGGAGCAGAGAGGGAGTTGGGGAGTCATGACATACTGAAGCCATGGCTTATATATGAGTTGGAAAATTTATCCGAGCGGTATCTGTGGTCCAGCGTGACCTTGCATCGTTCGGATCATACTGGTTGTTCGGACCTTTTTCGGCTGTTTCCATAAATCATCCGAAAGGTAACAACGGACTACAAACTCTCCATCTATCGACGGACCTCATATATCGCGGCTTGCCTCATATATCCACGGCTTATGTCATAGACTCAGGACTGCCGCGGGCCCTGGTCACGAGTCTAGTTCAATCCACAGATTAATACAAACTCGTTTAAGCGAGCAGTTTTGGGGGTCCAGTCCCTGTACAGGTGCCGAGTCGGACTTTTCCACACGCCGTAATGCTTCTCCACGGTAACAGGTCACATAACACCCTCTCTTAAATATGTGCCCTTCAATGCGACTCGGGCGTCCTTCTCGTCAGCCCAGGAGCCGGAATGTCCGAGTCGCCGTCATACCGATGCCCCACTTGCGACAGCGCCTCTGAGAATCCAAGGACCCTCGTTGTCTTCGTTGACGGCACGTCCAACGGACCCAGCGAAAACGTGACTGTTGTCCCTTTTGTCACGGACCAGTATCGCTGATTCTCGCACCTGTAGAATACAAACGTCGTCAAGTTTTATGATACTGTCATAGACGAGCATCCAAGAAGTCCTGGGCTGGAGCAACACAAACGCTATTTCAAGGGGATAGGCGCTTACCACCCCAATCCATCCGGCTGGCTGAGTCGCAAGTGTAGGGAGATACTTGAGCAGGCATTCGCTAGGTCAGCTTTCTGCGAGCATCCATCTCAGCGTTTCGACCGAGCTTGTGGTTACAGGAATGTGGATAAGAACATCAAGGATGCGTACCGTTGGTTAACAGAACGTTACCGAAAAGGCGATCGAATCTACTTGTTTGGTGCGTCCAGTATTTCCGTTCGCTCTAGCAGATGGCGATGTTGAATATGTCTGCAGGGTTCTCTAGAGGCGGATTTCAGGTGCGGGCACTTGCCAGTATAATCCATGAGGTTAGCACGTGGACCGTCTGTCGTGTTGACAATGATGGATGGATTCGCTTTTGTTATAGGTCGGTCTGGCGAAGGAAAAGGCGGAGACCGAAACGCCCGTATCCCTATCTTTATTTTGCACGAGTCGCCTGCTTTACTAATATGTTCCAACAGAGCCTATGACCTCTACCAAGCCATCGATCCCTATGACTCGCGGACACGAAGCAAGGCAATAGAGTTCAAGAAGAAGCATTGTTGGGAGGGTGTGAGAATTCATTTCATGGGAGTCTGGTGCGCCAAATACCTTCATCCTTGTCACAGCACCTCACTTTGACCAGGGATACAGTGTCTTCTCTGGGTCTCATCAAGAAGGATGTGCATATCACTGCCTCTGCGTCGGTAACGCACGCATGTCATTTTCGACATGCGCTCGCTCTCGATGAACGTCGAGTCAAGTTCATTCCAGAATACTTTTTAGAGATGAATGCTCATCGTAGCAGGATAAGAAGTTCCGGACCCGCTACCGGTGACGTCAAGGAAGTCTGGTTCGCGGGTTGTCACTCTGATGTGTATGTCGTATGTCAATTGATGAAAAGGACCAATCTGATGGATCTGCACTCAGTGGTGGAGCTGAACGGCCTTCACCTAATCAACTGAACGCAGACCGGGGTGTGTGTGGCGTTGCGTCCCGTGCTGTTCGCGCTGGAAACGTGTCACTTCTATGGATGGGGCAAGAAGCTTCCAACAACGGTTTAGTGCTCAAGCCATTCCAGTTTACCTGGGGCCCAGAAGACGTTGAGTTCGGGACAACGGATTCAATGTCGCTTCGTTGGAGAGCTGCTGAGATCCTGCCAATTCGTCACCAAGTATCGTTCAGCGGAACTGGTCAACATGGACGACGGTAATGTCATTGTGGAATATCCAACTTTTTATTTTTATTTTACTGATAGATCGTCTATAGTCCTCACTGGTATCGCCCACGCGCGGTCCTTCCTGGCCAACAGATCCATGCCTCTGTTTTGTCTAGTTATGTGTATACTCCCCAAGCTACTTTGGGTAGTACGATCCATGTTCCAACCTTCCGGCGGAATCGCCCAGAAGGTTCGTGGGTGGCTGAACTCTCGGACGAGGAAGTAACAACGCGGTTGTCATCGTTGTTGAGCGATGAATCCAAGACGTTGGAATGTCTCGGGATAGTGTCGTTCCTTCTCGACTTCAGTACGTCTCACCCTCTGTCAACTGATCGATAATATAAACTTACGCATCCAAATCATCAAGAGCTAGGTAGTGGACAGGCTCAGTCGGTACCCCAACCACGATGGTCCGAGGCAGACATTCAAGTTCCTGGGAAATCAGATTTCGCCAAGTTTGGCCTCACTGTCGTCTATGATGTAGCCTGTAGGTCGTCGTTCGCCTTTGTAAGGGTATGCTGATCCCTACGCATCTTCACAGCCGGCTTTGCCATCTCCGAAGAACTGGTGACTGGTGCAATGGCGTCTCTTAGCGCTGTATTGCTGAATCCCGATTACCCGTGTTTCCACGAGACGCTCAAAGCCCTGCGATTTTTGACCAAGCATCAAGAGTTCCGACAGCGCTTTTGTAACGACGAAGTCGTTGGAGCTCTCGTGGTGACGCTAGAGCGGGCTGCGATGGGTCGTACTAAGCACTACCTTCCACTGGTCACGGAAAGCTTGTGTAACCTCATCCGTGACGGTAAGCATGAGTCACTGGCAATATCTAGCGTACATTGTCCCAACTCTTTATAGGTGACCTGCGACGTAAAGTTATCGAGCAACTCGTCATTATGGATGGAATGCTCTCGGTCGTATTGGAAACTAGATGTAATATTTCCCTCTTTGCTACATATGCTGCCGATTCACAATCCCAATAGCATGTATCAAGTTGATCGCGCTACTGGAGATGATTGCGACCCTTTACCAGGAGCTCTCGAACACGCCACGGCGTTCTTCAGGTTCGACCACTTACTCACTAGCCTGCTACAGCAGGTTGGAGCGCACAATTCTCGAACTGGTGCAGAGGGACAATCCCGCCGGTCCGGCCGCTGTAGAGGCTCTGATTGCATTCAACGCGCCGCATGGGTCGGCTCGTGGCTCGGCTCGTGGGCATCCCACAATGGTCACCCATAATGTCCACATTTCCAACATCCTGGGTTACCTTTGTAATATTCTCCCTTTGCTGGATGCAGAGGGAGGCAGTGCCACTTCAAGCGAGAGCATGGATGTACCCTCTGTACTCCGAATCGGCTGTGAGCGCTACGCATTTTTGGATGCTGTTGATGATTGACGGATGTCAGACTCTGGGGAGCTTGACAAGGAAGTTGTCGGGAAACTCGTGTCGCTTCTCGAGTCGTCCAAGCCACGCGAGCGCACTGCGGCAACGTTGACGATAGTAAAGCTGTGCAGAAGTAAGTTTCCGGGCAGCCCCGCTTGCTCTGCTAACTGATGGCAAACGTCAGACGAGACGATTCGCGAGTATTGCAAGGACACGAAGGTCTTGGACATCTTCATACGCCAATTGGGAAGAAAGAAGACTGCATTGCTAGCGGCCTATGCACTGAACGTGTGTTTGCAGTACGGTAAGTGAGATGGACTATTCGCACTCAAGTTTGATGGACATGTCGTCCAGACGGCACGTGGTCTATATGGTCCCGTGACGACCGTCCGGCAAAGCTTATTATCCGCATGTTCGGGAAGGGCTGGTTTGACGACGCAGTCGGCCAAGTGCAAGGTTACATGATCTTACGTGGGCTGGTGGCCTCTGGTAGCTTTCGACGAATCCTTGCTTCGAACCTCGGGTGCTGATGTCATGTCGGCTCCAGGTAATCTACGGCACGTTGGTACGTGGGAGATACAGAGACTTCTTCCTACATTGGTGAAGAAGCTTGAGGTTGGAAAACGCCACGAGGTCCGGATGAGCTTGTTGTTTCTTGAAATCCTTGGTACGTTTAGGGAACATCCTACCTTGCACGGCTTGCTCAAACGCACCAGAGGAGGAAGAACAACTGGACTTGACGGCAGTTGTGCAAAACAACGTAGACCGCTTGGAGGAGGAGAGTAGGAAGGTTCAAATTCAGGGTGTCAAGGTTCTGGCCGTGCTGGCCCGAACAGGCAAGCATGTTTCATCGCACGGCGTGAGACTACTAATGTGCTGGCTAGTGGCCGGTGAGCGGGCCATACAGCCGCACTTGGCCAGGATAGTTGGTATGTTGCTCCCGTCCCCGGGCCAACCCCTCGTCTTCCACGACAAATTATTCGGTCCTATTACTGCGCTGTCTGGCTTGTCCGAGAACGGTACGTTTGGGACAGATCCGCGTTGGCGTAAAAATGATGATTCTGTCTAACGCCCTAACTCAGAAACCCTCCGTGAGGAAATCAAGCGTTCCGAGGAATTCGCAGAGTTGAAGCGTCTTCACATCGCACTCGGACGCAGCGTGAGTGAACCGGCTGGTATATGAACGAACACGTACCCCTGGATCTCCTTGTACGTATGGAGGTGAATGGATCTTTCAATCTCGTCGTGCTAGCTTTCAGGCTGGTTACTCCTGTAACCCTCGTCTCTGCGATAACCTGTGCTTGTTCGAGTTCATTCAGTATCGCCGTGTAGGTGTGCTTCAGACATTCTAGCGACACCGGCGATAGAAACCCCAGGGATTTTTCCCGCCAAACCCTTTCCAAATGTCGCAGTGGCACAAAGTCCTGTTCTGATCGAACGGGGGGCTTGATAAAAAAATGATTTTATCTAGCCCAGATCTCTATCTGCATTATATCATCTGGAATGCCATCGTCATGCATGCTCTGGGGTAGATCCGCCATTGAATATTTGAATACCAATTGGAAGCTATCTTTACTAGCGTCACGTCAAAGGCTGTAGGTTTGTAGCGTGGGTCCACATGGACCAGACTGACGTTCTCCACGAATCGAGTCAC
>JBBPLV010001031.1:0-12151 GCA_038089975.1 Boletellus ananiceps | reverse complement strand
AGATTCTGTCTCTGACCTCTCCTCCTCCTCCGCCTGACCTCTGACCTCAGAGGACTGAGAGCGCACAAGGGTACAGCATGCCACCCCACATTGCTGAGACCAACATCCTCAACATCTCTGACCTTCCAGACACCTTCTGGACCCCTCTTGTCCCTCTTGACCTTCCGTCCACACCTCCAACTGACTGGAGCAGAGCAGAGAAGAACACGCTCTAACACTTGGACTCTGAAGTATTTAAGCTCTATACTTACCTCCTGTACACTTCAGTCTGAATATCTTATTAATCAATTCTAGTCTTCTTCTCCTCTTCCCTCTTCAGTCTTCCTCTATCAGATTCTATCTCCAACATCTTTGTTCCCCTCTGGCCAACCTCTGACCTCAGAGGACTGAGAGCATGCAAGGGTACAGCATGCTACTCCATATCACTGAGACCAATGTCCTCAACACCTCTGATGTCTCCATCCTTCTAGACCCCTCTTGTCCATCTCATCCCTCTTGTCTGCACCTCCAACTGACTGGAGTGGAGCGGAGAAGAATAGGCTCTAACAAGTCACCATGATGTCCTCTTCCCTAGATATCTCTGCTGTATTAGTAGGACTCACCAATGAACAAACCATACATCTCCCAGTCTCTTTACAAGCAGGATCCCAAAGCATTGACACCACTGCTCTCATAGATAGCAGTACCACTAGTAGTTTCACTGATACCTTCCTCATCCCAAAGCTTCATTCAGCCATTTGTCGTCTCCCCCAACCTCTCATTGCCTATAATGTTGATGGAACCCAAAACCATCAAGGGATGATCAAATGGTCCATCACCACCAATACTATCTCATCTCTGACAAAGTAACCCTTCTCATGGCTCCCCCCACATTATCCTAGGGATGCCCTGACTGAGGAAATGAACCCTTCAGTTGATTGGGATGCCAATACCCTCACCCTCCAGGATGCTGTGGTATCTCTTTGTGAGAGTCTGCCCTGGAGTAAGGTAAAGGCAGATCCATACTCCCAACACCTTGGCAAAATCACCCTCTCCACTCAACTCACTCAGTTGGAGAGACCAAAGGAACAAAACATCTCCTCTTGGTGTGAGGAGTTTGCTGACATCTTCTCTGAAAAGATGTTCAGCATCCTCCCTTCTCATCGCTCATTTGATCATACCATTGATCTTAAACCATCCTTCATCCCAAAAATTGCCAAGATCTACCCTCTCAATCCTGTAGAATATGAAGCCTGTTAAACATTCATTGAAGAGAACCTTAAAACCAGCTGTATCATCCCCTCAAAATCTCCCCAGGCATCACTGTTCTTCTTTGTGCCTAAGAAGGATGGTACTCTTTGCCTGTGCCAGGATTATCACTACTTAAACTCCCACACCATCTGCAATACTTACCCACTCCCCCTCATCTCTGAACTCATTGATGATATGAAGGACTCCACTTTGTTCACCAAGTTCAACATCTGCTCAGGTTACAACAATATCTATCTCTAAGAGGAAGACCAATGGAAAGCAGCTTTCATCACACCTCTCAGACTCTTTGAACCAACTGTCATGTTCTATGGCTTCAACAATGCACCCCCTACATTCTAAGCTTTCATGAACCATATCTTTGCTGACATGATTGCTGAAAGATGGCTTAAGATCTATATGGACAACATTGAATTACACCATGAAAGAATGAAACAAGTACTCCTCTGATTCCATGAACACAACCTCTCCCTGAAGATTTCCAAATGCTCATTTGATGTCACAACCATGGAGTACCTTGGCCTCATCATTGGACAAGGATGTATTCAGATGGATCCCACTAAGCTCTTTGCAATTCAGGAGTGGAAGCCTCCCTCTTCTATCAAGGATATTTGCTCCTTCCTCAGTTTTGTGAACTTCTATTGCAAATTTATCTCTAGTTTCTCAGACCTTGTCACTCCTCTCACTCTCCTTACTTAGAAGGACGAACCATGGCTCTGGACCCCCTTCAGCAATACACTTTTGACATCCTGAAAGATCGCTTTTCATCCTCCCCAGTCCTTGCTTTTCCTGATGTCTCCTGTCCCTTCTTCATCATGACAAACACTGTCCTCCTCACTGCTGGTGCAGTTCTCCTTCAATCTGATTCCAATAGCAATGTCCACCCTTATACCTACTTTTCAAAGACCTTCAGCCTGGCAGAGCATAACTACAATGTCTATGACCACAAGTTGTTAGCCATTATCCTTGCTCTTCAGGAATGGCAGCAGTATCTCCTTGGCACATCACACCCCATCACCATTCTCACTGATCATAAAAATCTTTCATATCTCAAGGACTCTCATAAACTCTCTTATTGTCAAGCTCACTGGTCTTTATTCCTCCAGGACTTTGATCTCATCTGGCAGGTCACCCCCAGTACTCGCATGGCCCCTGCTGATGCACTGTCATGAAAGGATCTGGTCAATACCTCCCTCAATAATGTTTCCTCCCCCATTCTCCCTGACCTCCAGGTTGTTGCTGTACTCAACCTCACACTTGCCAACACTATATGTTCCTCCTCCTCATCTGACCCCCTTGTTCTTTATGCCATCTAGAGCCTTCAAGACAGTTCTCCTCTCTTTCCATGCTCTGCTCTCTCTGATTGGTCTCTTGATAATGGACATCTCTTCTTTTGCCATCAAATGTACATTCCTTCCACCTCTTGCTCCTCTCTCCTCCATGTGCTTCATGATTCTCCTACTACTGGCCACATGGGCTTCTTTTGCACCAAGGCTCTGGTTAAGGATGACTTTTGGTGGCCTGGTCTGTCTACTTTTGTTAAAAACTTCATCATGGGTTGTGCCCCTTGCTAGCAATCCAAGGTGAACACTCATCCCACCATCCCTCCTCTCACTCCTATCCCCTCTTCTGTGTTGCTGCTGTTTTGCCAGCTCTCTATGGACCTCATCACCAACCTTCCTGTTTCCTTCAGATTTGATTCCTTGCTAGTCATGGTTGACCACAGGCTTACAAAGGAGGTGATACTCATTCCTTGCACTAAAACCATCGACACTGCTGGAGTAGTCCAACTGTTTTTCCACCACATATTCAAATGGTTTGGTCTCCATGATTCTATTATCTCTGATCATGGCCCACAGTTTGCCTCTGTGTTTGCTTGAGAACTCACTCATCTTCTCCATTATGATGTTTGCCTCTCCACCACCTACCACCCACAAACCAATGGTCAAACCAAACAGGCCAATGAAGAGATTGAGACCTATCTTCACATCTTTTGTACTAACCAACTGCACTCTTGGTCTTCCTTCCTCACCACTGCAGAGTTCCACCACAATTCCTCCCCCCATTCTTCAACAAAAACCTCTCCCTTCTCTCCTATGCTCAGATATGAACCACAAGCATATCCCTCACTCAGAAAGATGTTCATTCCCACCCTCTCCTCCCACATCACCCTCCTTGAGGAATCTCACAAAGAAGCTCTGACAGCACATGACTTTGCCTACCAATTGATGACACAACATGCTTCTCAAAAGTTCTCTCCCTGGAAAGTTGGAGATAAGGTATGGCTAGAAGCTACTAATCTCCACATCTCCTACTCCTCTCAGAAACTTGCTCTGAAGCATCTGGACTCCTTTGAGATCTCTCAGGTATTATCTCCACTCACCTACTGCTTATGGCTTCCACCCACATGGAAGATACATGATGTTTTCCACACCACCCTCTTATCATCCTTCAGCTCCACTGAAGCACATGGTCTGTCATTCTCTTCACTCCTCCTGATGTTATAGAAGCATTATAGAAGGCAAAGAACAATATGAGGTAGACAGCATTCTCACACACAAGGGCTCCCCTGGCTACTACAGGTATCTAACTGCATAGAAGGGTTACTCAGCATCAGAAAACACATGGGAACCTAAGAGCAATCTCCATCACACCAAGTCCATCCTTTCTCATTATAAAAAGACTCACTCCCTACAATAGTTTTGATGTCCTTTGTTGCTGCTTTCTTTTATCTCACTATCATCCTCAACACCCTCTTCCCTCTTGTTCACTACACCTGCCATGTTCTCTACCCCCTCTTCCACTTCATCTTCATCACTCTCTGGTGTCTCTATTTCTTCTCCATTGTGTTCTTGGCCTATGCATCCTACTTTTCTTCCCATTTCCTCCATACACATGCTCTATGCTGCTATCCTTGCCAATCCCATCCTCATCCATGCCCTTGAACATGACCTGCTTTTTGAGATGGACAAGATGTCACAGGAATTAGTGCACCTTTTTCATGACATTTCAAAAGTTCAATCATATCACTTTCAGTCTACCCCCTCTGATTTGCCCACCAACTTTGGTGTTCTCCAATAACAACTCTCTATCATAGATGTCATAGTTATACTCCACAGGACTAAAGGTCTTGGAGAGATAGACCCAAGGATGATGATTGCCATTGGGGTCCAATTGGAGGAGAATAGCTCCAGCAGCAAGCAGAGAAGCATTGGTCATGATAGAAAAAGACTGAGAGACATCAGGGAAGGTGAGGACTGGTGATGAGGAGAAATGTTCTATCAGAGTATCAAAAGCATGTTGTTGGAGGGGAGTCCACTGTCAAGGCTCATCTTTGCAGGTGAGGAGAGTCAGGGGAGCAACAAGGTTGGAAAAGCTAGGGATGAACTTGCAATAGAAGTTCACAAATCTGAGGAAGGAACAGATGTCTTTGACAGAGGAGGGAGGCTTCCAGTCATGGATAGTGGAAAGTTTGATAGGGTCCATCTGAATTCATCCTTGTTCAATGATGAGTCCCAGGTACTCCATGTTTTCAATGTCAAAAGAACATTTGGAGATCTTGAGAGAAAGATTATGTTCTTGTAGTTGGAGGAGTACACATATAGTACAAGTGTGATGAAGCTCCATATCATCCTTTGTATGAATGCCTATGTTGTCCATGTAAATCTTTAACCATTGTTTGGCAATCATATCAGCAAAGATGGGGCTCATAAATGCCTGGAACATTGGAGGAGCATTACTAAAACCAAAGAACATGACAGTTGGCTCAAAAAGACCAAGAGGAGTGATGAATGCAGTTTTCCATTGGTCTTTTTCTTGTAAACAAATATTATTGTATCCCTAGCAGATGTTGAACTTGGTGAAGTGAGTTGAGTCTTTCATATCATCAATGAGTTCAGAGATGAGGGGAGAGGATAAGCATTGTGGATGGTATGAGAGTTTAAGTAGCAATAACAAGGATGAAGGGTACCATCCTTTTTGGATATGAAGAAGAACAGAGATGCTTGGGGAGACTTTGAGGGAACAATGTGACCAGTTTTAAGGTTCTCCTCAATGAAGGTTCAACAGGCTTTGTGTTCTGCCAGGTTGAGAGGGTATATCTTGGTGATCTTGGGGACAAAGGATGATTTCAGCTCAATTGTATAATCAAAGAGATAATGTGGAGGGAGAACACTAACATCTTCTCCAAGAAGACATCAGCAAATTCCTTGCACCAGGGAGGAACTTCCTATTCATTTGGTTTCTCTGATTGAGCAAGCTGGGTTGAGAGGGTGATTTTGCCAAGGTGTTGTGGATAAAGATCCTCAATATTCTTCCAGGGGAGACTCTCACAAAGAGGTACCATAGTATCCTGGAGAGTGAGGGTGTTGGTGATCCAGTCAATAGAGGGATTCATTTTCTGTAACCATAGCATTCCAAGGATGATATGAGAGGAGCCTAGGGATACAACATGAAGGGTTACATTGTCAGAGACATTAGGGAAAATTACATTGGCAGAGATAGGCCACTTGATTGTTCCTTGGTGGTTTTGAGTTCCATCAACATTATAGGCTACAAGGGAGTGTGGAAGTCATCGAATGGCAGAGTGAAGCCTGGGGACAAGAGAGGTGTCAATGAAATTACTGGTGGTACTACTATCAACAAGGGCAGTGATATCAATGTCTTAAGATCCTGCTTGTAAATGCACTGGGAGATGCATGATTCTTTCATTGGCAAGTCCTACTAATACAGCAAAGATATCTAGGAAAGAAGATATCATGGCTATTTCCCTTATTGAAAACCTGAAGTGTTTTCTTCTTTGGGGGTGTCATCAAAACAGAGTTTAAGGGTTTGCAGGATCTTGCCTTCATCCTTTCCAGAGGTGCAAAGGTTATTGATGTACATATCTAAGGCTGAGGAGGGTTTGTTTTGAGAGGCAAGGGGTGTGAGTGAGGAGGTGAGGGGTGTGACTGAGGATGTGTTGGTGGCTTGAACTCATTGGGGGCTTCAAAAGGGATTGGTCAAAGATTGGACCCTAGGGGTCTGAGGTGTGTTGGACATTGTGATCCTTTTTGTGACAGCAGAGACAAAGACCTTCCCTGAAACATCTGGCATGTTCATCAGGAGTGAGTTTGGAGCCTCAAATTGTATCAACATCTATGGTGTTGGGATCAAGGATGGAGGAATGATTGGTGAAGGTGGAAGGGGTTCTGTGTCCCATTTGAAGGGCAGTGATGTGAGCTTTCTGAGCATGGAAGACCTTGGCCTTCTTGATCCAGTCAGTGATCATAGTGGAGATAGTGGTCATGGAAAGGATCATGATAGTGAGCTATTGATTGAGTCCAAGAGAGAACTGATTGATGAGGGTGGTTTGGTTGGTGATTCTGGTCTTTGCAGCAAAATTCTGAAAGTCTGTGATATATCTCTGGAAGCCATCATTGGTCTCTCTATCAGGATGTTTGAAAGACTTTTGGATCAGCTTGGAGAGCTGCTAAGTCTGGTTCCTCTCCACTCTACTCTAGTCAGTCAGAGGTGTAGGAGGGGATGAGACCAAGGGGATGAGGGGATGGAGTGGTGAGGATGTTGGCTTCAGTGATGCAGAGTTGCATGCTGTACCCTTGTGTGTTTGTGTCCTCATATTTCAGAGAATGGAGGATCAGAGTGTTGGAGATGGAATTTGATGAAGGAACTGAGGAGTGGAGAGAAGAGGAGACTAATACGATATTCAAACTGAGGGTTACAGTGTGAAGTACAGTGTTTACATATGGAGCATGCAGGTGTATTACTAATAGAGATATGTATGATTGGTAAGAAAGAGATGAGTAAGCCAGAATGCAAGTGAAAGTACTCCAGAGCTGTGCCTCACGTAGAGAACACAGCCCATGGGCAAATCTACAAGCAGAGCTAGACTAAATATGGAGATAAGAGAAATGGAGAGACAAAAGGAGAAACAAGACAGGAGTGCAATACTGTACAGAAAGCATCTAAGGTGGAAACAGACTGGAGTTCAAGTAGAGTTGGTCTGGAGGACCAGAGCAGACTTGGGATATGACAAGAGCTCAAGATGTGCAGTTGCTTTGGTGTCAAAGGGATAAAATGTGGACTTGAAGTTTGTGACAAACTTATCAATGGTTTTCTCAGTGTTGGTGATGGTGATGTCAGCCATACAATCATATCACATTTCAGAGAAGGAGACTCTACATTTCTTGCTCATTTTGTTGAGGGTTGTCATGACTTTGTGGTTATTGGTGGCATAGAGAGTGGCATTGATTGTGAAGTAGGCCTCCATGGCCTTGATCCATCTGATGGCATCAGCAGGTTCACCTGAAAAATTGGCAGAGAGAGCGGCTTTAAGTTCAGACATGACAATGACAGGGGGGGCTAGTGTTAGAGGTGAGGGAATGACTGAGGGTACTGTGGCTGGGGGTGCTGGGGGAGGCACAGGTGGTGTGGCTGGACTAGAGAGGGTCAATGGAGATGCTGTTGGGCCAGGAGTACTTTGGGAGGTGAAGATGCAATGCAATGGTATTGTGGGATGGGGGGTAGTAGAGCTGCTGGGACACAAGGGGTGGAGGGTACTGTGGCTGAGGTTTCCTCTTCTGAGGACTCTGGGGCTCAGATGCGACACAATATGATGACTAGAGGGGTGTCCTACTCCTAGATTGGAGGGACAAAGGAGATTCTCAATCTTTTGCTATGTAGAGCATATCTCAAGTGATCGGACTAAGGCTGAACTGACAGGCAGGACACTCATGAAGAGGTACAACTCAGCCTGAAGGGATGAAGGGATATATTGTCAGAGACCAGACTAAAGTGATGAGAGACTAAGAGGAGACTCAGTGTCATATCCCATGTCCACTCTGGTCCTCCAGACCAAGTCCACTTGAACTCCAGTTTGATTTTACCTTAGATACATTTTGTAGATTCTCAGACTCTTATCTTGTTTCTCCTTTTGTCTTACCTCCATTTAGTTAGCTCTGCTTTTAGACTTCACCCATGGGCTGTGTTCTCTAGGCAAAGCACAGCTCTGGCATTCTTGTATCCAGAGTACAGCTCTAGAGTACTTTCACTTGTGTTCTAGCTTACTGATCTCCTTCTTACCAATTGTACATATCTCTATTAGTAATACACCTCTGCACTCTGTATATAAACTCTGTACTTCACACTGTAACTCCTCAGTTCAAATATCATATTAGCTTCCTCTTTCCTACTCCTCAGTTCCTTTGTCAGATTCCATCTCTGACACTCTGATCCTCCATCCTCCAAAATATGAGGACACAAACATACAAGGGCACAGCATGCAACTCCACATTGCTGAAGCCAATGTCCTCACCACTCTGTCCCCTTCATCCCATTGGTCTCATCCCCCTCTATACCTCTGACTGACCAGAGTAGAGTGGAGAGGAACTGGACTTAACACTTGGACTGAGGAGTGACTCAAGAGTACACTGAGAATTGCACAGATCAAGAATGTAGTACATGGCTTTGTGTCTAAGGTTTATATAGCTAGACCCATTGTACACAGACCAAGTATCAATAGAGGAAAGAACAAAAAGAAGAGACAAAAGGAGTCTGAGTTGAATTGGACAACTATGTGATCAGGATGACAAGAAAGACTAAAGGAGAATAACTGACACTTCAAGATCATTCATGATAAGAAGAATATGAATGCACTCATATAGAAACATACCAGGAATAAGAGAACAGGAAGGATGGAGACAAGACACAAGGAATAAATGTGTGCATAGACAAGAAATCATAACAATCTGTGAAGTTGTGATATACCTCTGGGATGCTAGGGAGGTCTAGCAGAGGCAGCATGGAGCCTTGCTGAGCCCTCAGGTCAGAGGTGGAGGGTGGACTGTATAGAGCCTTCCACCTGGCAGGTGCATGAGTATGCCATAGCATTAATGAAGGATATGCTTGGTGGCAGAGGTGTGAGAGATGAGTCAAGGACAGATGGACCAGAGTCTGAGAGGTCATCAGAGATGAATGCCAGGAGAGGAGTCACTAGAGCAGACCCAATAGAGGGAGGTACCAGGGGTGCAAGCACTCATTGTGTGTCCAATTGAAATCTAATGCTGTTCAATACCCAGTCAATCAACAGATTGTAGTGGGTGAGCCAAGCATGTCTGAGCACATCAGAAAACCAGCCTTTTGCTATTGCCAAGGCTCCAGCAGTTAGCTGAGTGCTAGTGTGGCACAGCTTGGGCCCAGATAACACAGCCTGCAACAATC
Organism: Boletellus ananiceps; assembly: GCA_038089975.1. Lineage (NCBI taxonomy): Eukaryota > Fungi > Basidiomycota > Agaricomycetes > Boletales > Boletaceae > Boletellus > Boletellus ananiceps. The sequence continues at coordinate 2,686 of JBBPLV010001031.1, read as the reverse complement.
TGGACTTGGCTTACATACATTAGTCAATCAGCAGTGTTTTAGGTCTATTATCCAAGCTCCAGTTCCATAAAATGCAACAGACTGGCACAGCATACAGCCAGCTGTCCCAGGCAGTGTTCATGAGGCTATATATATTTAAATACAAGTGCCATTGTTCAGATACATGTGGACACAGGAAATATGTAGAACTTTTTCATATAGCAACAGTGACAGTACTACTTTGATGAAACTTTTAATCCAAAACTATGTTGAGGGTGTGTTGCTTGGAAGATGCTGTATGGTAATGCACCAACCATCTGAGAGAAAAAGAGAAAGCTAACATACTACTCACTTTGTGACATAGCAAATGGGATTCATGCATTGCAAGTTCACAAGTGGCTGAATAGCCACTCTGCCTGATGGAGAAACAGACATGCCCAACAAATTTATCTACAGCATGCAAGTTATTCTGTGAATTTTCAACAACAGGGCAATTGAGTTGTAAGTTATGGTATTGTGGTGAACAATCTCACATGCAAGATCTTTCCACATATGAGAAATCTTTCAGTCACTTTGGGCAGCCTCCAACAAGAGGTAAGCCTTCATGCAGCAGCATGGAGGAGGAATGAGAAAACCAAAAAGTGAGGCTGAAGCAGACTTTTTCAAGTTGTATGGCTTGGATATCCATTATCAAAGTGTTACTCCAGTTGAATGTGCATCAAATTCACCATTGCACCCAGTAAATCATAGTAGCCAGTTCACTCAGTAGGTAGCTCTCCATCTCTGGTATCAGCCTGAAAGTTGTTGAGTGACTTGGAATGGAGTTGCTAGTCCACTAATGAAATTGTGTTCTCATAGAGCTCCATATTAAAAGGAGTGAAGTAAAATATATCATTCAATTCATGTGAAGGACATTCAGATAGTGTTGGCTTGATTGTGCTGGAGTTGTCAAAAAACATTGGTGATGAGGACTGTGATAGGACTGAGTTTGTGTCTATGGAAATGGCATGAATATTTGCATCTGAAGCAACTGTACTCTCAGGACTTTCCAAGTTGGTCTTTAATCCTCTTTTCCAGTACCTTGAGTCAAAACCACCTGTGGACAGCTCAAGCCCATCAGTTGCCCTCACTATGGTAGGAAATTCTGCACAGAGATGAACATACTTCAGCACATGAACCAACCTGCTGGCTCATGCTATGGGAGCCTATCTGTTATGCAGGGCGTACCTCGAGGGTTGAGACTAGGACTGACCGACGGGCAGGACACTCACAAAGAGGTATGACTCAGCCCGAAGGGAACTAGAGACTATACGGTTGTAAGACTGGACTGAGGATGAAGGATGAGGACCCAGGAAAGGGGGCTCAGACTGAGGGAGACTCAAGGTTACGCTGAATTGCGCTAAGTATAGGACAGCGGGTATAGTAATAGAGATAGTACTCTATCTAGGATAAGGAGAACTAGGTAAGAGACCGTGTGGTAAGCATAGTACTCTATCTAGAGGTAAAGCGGGTGAGGTGATGATAGTAAGCATCACTGAAGAAGCTGTCAGAGAAGTCAAGGGACTACACATAGGAGAAGAAGGAACTGAAGAAGAAAATGTGAGCGGACGACCTATGTGTAAATGTGGTAAAGTGGGATACTACTCATGAGAACAAGAAGGAAAAGTGAGTAGGGGATCTGCACAAAGTGGCCAAGGTAAAAGTAGATGGAGGCAAGCGGGAGGCTACTCAAGGGATAAAACTGTAACATTACCCCCATTGTAGACTTGAGCCCCAGGCTCAAAGACAAGAACCCGTGGGGGGGAGGACGAGACAAGGGAGAGAGAGAGGGAGTGATCAAGAGTGATTGGCGGTGATCCAAAGCATGGAAGTGATGAGAATGAGTGGTGGAGCAATGAGAGGGAGTGATCAGAGAGATCAGAGGTGATCCAAGACAAGAGGATGGTCGAGGATGTGAAAGACAGACGAGCTATGAGGGGGATATGGGATCTAGTGCCGTCGACGGTGACCCTGACCAAAGGGGGACTTTAGACTCATTTAAGGACAACATAGGCAACCGTGAGGGTCAAAGACTGTGAATGGGGGACTGGGTGAAGGAGGTTTAAAACTATTGTGGCAAAGAAGAAAATATGAGTGGACGACATCGAAACTATCAGAGGGAATGAGTCTTTTTGTATGAGAGGAGGACGGACTTGGCATGATGGAGATTACTCTCAGGTTCCCATGTATTCTCCGATGCTGAGTAACCTTTCCATGCGGTCAGGTACCAGTAGCGACTGGGAGAACCTTTGTGTGAAAGAATGCCATCCACTTCGTATTCTTCTTCGCCTTCAATTACGTTTGGAGGCGGTGACGAGAAGGATGGACCATGTGCTTCCGTGGAGCAGAAGGAAGATAGAAGAGTGGCGTGGAAGACATCGTGTATCTTCCATGAGGGTGGAAGGCACAATCAGTAAGTGAGGGGGGATAACACCTGGGAAATTTTGAAGGGGCCCAGGCGTTTGGGAGCAAGCTTCCGAGATGGGAAAGGAATACGGAGATTAGTCGCCTCGAGCCATACCTTGTCTCCAACCTTCCATGGGAAGAACTTTCGAGAAGCGTGTTGCGTCATCAGCCGACGTGCTGACTCATGTGCCGCGAGTGCTTCTTTTCGGGATTCCTCAAGAAGATTGAGGCGGGAGGAGAGAGCGGGGATGAAAGTCGTTCC
>JBBPLV010001030.1:0-12152 GCA_038089975.1 Boletellus ananiceps | reverse complement strand
CTTTTGTGATCAAAGGCATTGATAACGCTTGCCACCGAGCGGCGTGGGGAATTCCAGCCGTATCGATGAGGCGACTAATACAAAACGACGAGATGTCAGGTAAATGTCAAATCCAAAACCACAGAATATTCGATACAGTACTTAGAGGATTAGGTTAAGCTACTTGCAATGGAGAGAGCTGACAAATGGAAAAGGTACAGTGTAATGCATGCTAAGTTACTAAAGGGACTGTAGCTCCTGAAAAGAGCGCCATAAATGAACGCTGGCTATCATAGAGCCCTGTAATAGGCTCCTTGGCCAGCAAGGAAAACAGGAAGGACAATAAAAGTGTCCCTAAATTATGGGCATTGCTAAATTCGCGAGATCATCAGCCAATGGACGATTGCACTCTTCGGGGTCCCAACACCTTTGAATGAGTGACTCATCCCGCTGTGTAATAAACTCATCGTGAGGTGGTATTGGGGGTCGTTCTTCACCAAAAACCATCGATAAAACAACATGAAGAGGGAGGCCATGAAATGGCCTCTTCCCAGATAGGACCTTATCAACGGTCAGACACCAAGTCGTGTAGAAGTAGACCATACCGACATGGAGCATGAGTCCACCAAATGAGTATACATCACAGGGCTTTGTGGGATAAACCGCACGACCCTGTGATTTGTCCGCTCGTCGAACTAGCGCAGGATCTGCGAAATGCACGCCACCACAGATGCCAGAACTCAGGTATGATGTCCCAAGGAATTCATTGATGAATGACAGCCCAAAGTCCGTGAGGCAAGCTCTCCCGTAGTCATCGACCAGAACATTGTCCTACGGAAGAACCGTCAATAACCTTCCTGGACGCCACCTCAGCGGCATGGCCTACGCTATGAAGGTCCCCGTGGACGACGCCATGACTATGAACTGTAGAGCGCGATGAGTTGTCAGGATCATGGTCATTGATAGCTACATACGGTAACTTAGACCAGCTGCGATATCTTTTAGCTGTGGCGAAGCTATTGAGTGTACGGCCATCCAAGTCACAGTTAAAACGCACCAGCTGGCGTTTCTCTAACCTCAACATCTGCCTGTGTCTGTGTGCGAGGTAGCGGGATAGAGACCCATTGGAGAACCACGGGCTGACCATGCTCGGCAACGGGCCAAAGTCCGACACGATCCCAAGCAGCGGGACGATGTTCCTGTGCTGTAGCCTCCCCCAAACTCTTAACTCTCTACGCAGTTTCTGAAACGAGTGGACGTCTCATCATTGCCCCAGGAGATGAATGACACCAGTACCTTCTCGCAAGATGTCAGGTCTTCACGATCATTTGTGCCTGGTCTCACCGCTTTCACAGCGACCTGAATGCACTAGATCAGCGAGAACTCAGGTACGTTGGAACGAGGCCCCACCATACGAGAAGAGTCTCTCGAGATCAGGTCGCACTCCCAGATATCTCCGAAAGAGCCTTGTTGTGTAGCAAAACTTTGTCTTCTCACAACTGTCGCAGTCGAGTGTTTGAAGGGTAATTCGTTCATCAGATAATCTATAAGACGGCATAGGTGTATGGTCCTCAAGAATGCTGGAAAACAGACCATCACTTTCTTCTGTACGCGATGGGAGGTGCACGTCAGAGTTTGAAGTATTACTGCTGAGAGAACTTCGTGCGTTCTTTAGACCAGTGAGCTCGAGGTGTACTATAATCACGTACCCCGTAAGTTCCATCGAGTACAATGACGGTCCCACGCTAGAAGTTTCTCCGCTGGGAGATTGTGATGGACCACCGATCCTCAGGAGATTTGTGTCGGGATGTGTTGCTTGTACAAACGTGGCTGCGCTGGTAGGGGTCGGCGGTTCAACAATAGGGGTTTGAGGCACAGAGCATTCAGGAGACTTGGCCGTATGATAACTCGAACGACCTGTCGAAGGGCTTGGAGGGGTGTGCTCGCTATTAGTGTCACCCTTGTATATCGACCTAAAAAGATTTGATACTAGCCCCTTCCGCGGTGGCACTGAGGGGGTAGGTATCTGGACGGGGGAGCCGAAATAAGATCCACTGCGTTTTTGTTTCCAGTTATATGTTTTAGTGATGAGATTGACGAGTCTCCTCTTGGATTCGGGTGCTTGAGCGTGCCCTGAAAGAGTGGTGATACAAACGTGGCCGTCGAATCGCATCTTGAATTTGTCGAAATCAGAAGAGTTTCTATTCCACCAGCTCTCCATATAGGGTTCTCTCTCAAGGTGAGTTACCATCATGACTACCGGAGCAGCCAGCTCACGTGTGATGGCACAAAAGTTGTTGTAGTACTTCACTGACGCGTCGGTCGCCCTAGACCCGCGGACGCAGTACACGAGGAGGTCGATCTTATGCCTTTGATGCCTCTCTTTGAGAAATTTCTTCAGCTCTTTTTCAGAGCCCGCTCCGAATCTGAAGATATTTCGAAGAAAGCTGTAACCTTCACCAAGACCACGGGTGTCCCACAGAGTATATCTCGTGCCACAGAGTGTCGTCTCGTAACTAGCGCTGGCCTGCGTGCACGGTCGCGAGTCGTTAGAGATGGGGGCGGAAGTGGTTCCAAGGAGGAGATTAATAGCAGAGCTCTTTCCTGTTCCTATTTCCCCGAAAAAAACGATATTGCGCTGAACGAAATGGTGGACCAACACGTCAGCTGATCGATGGATGTGACACATGACCTCAGACAAACCTCGAACATTGCAACCACAATTCCAAGCTACGTCCAAGACACCAGACAAACTCACCACAAGTGCGATCCGGTAGATCGAAAGTTGACCTTGTGGGGAACTAGGAGGTAAAGGAGCGAACGGCAATCCAGCCAACAGTGACTAGTGACGACTGAACTGGCTGAACCACGCCAGAGGCTGGCATAAATACCAGTAAACGGCCTGGGGTTTGTGAGGATCGATATTGATAGGACTACGGATGAGGTCGACACGCAGGAGCAGTCGAAAGCGTCCGTGGAGACGGTACACTCGACTAATAAGCACCCATAAAGGCGCGCGCTGTACACGGAAAACATGCGTTGGGCACCAGCTTCGGACGCAATGCTTGAGAGTAACCCTAAAGTTACGGCGAGTCCGCACAGCCAAATGCAACTCGAACCACATTTTTGTCCTAATATGTGAGATCAGATCGCTTGCTAACCGCACAGGAGCCTGAACCACAAACGCGCCGTGGAAGCTTTAGCAAGACCCTGTATGCACGCGTTGTCCAGGCGGGGTTCCGCGATCGGCAGACGCGCAAGGGAGTCATTCAAGTCAGCCACGAGCGCACGAGCCCCAAGGCAAAGCCAGGAGGCCTCTGTTTCCAGACGGCGTTGGTGGCAGGAGAACTGTGGCCGAGTTTCAAAATTTCAAGAGTCTGCCTCAAGTGGCGTCTTACTCCACAGCCATGAACCGCTTATGTACATGATATCAGTACCGACGTCAGACGCGGAGGATGATGTGGGTCAGGTCCGAAGTATATCTAAACGCTCATATGTTGCAAGCGGAAGCCAACAATGCATTCATTTGCCCATTGGAGTCACCGGACGCAGTGCCTAGCTTCCAACTTGCATCAGCGGACCTGCTGTCCAATTTACCCACGCTCGATCCGGCAACAGACAGATCACTGTGTACTAATATGTGGTCATGGTACTCTGCTTCGATAGCGACAACAGCATATAGCTAAGTATGTCAGCTGAAGCACCATCCACCAACAAGACATCTATCTCATCTGTACCGCGATAAATTTTATCTATATGCTCCATGCACCAGAGAGATGAGCAGCCTTGTACCAAGTAGCATGCAGGGCAAGCAGTTCAGGCGCAGGAACCAGAAGACTTGCAGAATGTACGCTTGAGAGTGTAACGAATCGGCGCACATGGGGATGTGGGGGAACATCGATGCGCGAACCGCTGGAGAACAGCCAGTATAGAAGCGGGATAGTCAAGCTAGTTCTGGACGCTAGTTGCTTACTGTAGTGTAAGCACCTATGGCCACGCACCTCGAAATTCTCTCTCGATTTAGGGACCACACCAAAGAACGCAGACTCTGGGCACACTGTGTGCAGACTAAGATTCTGGTTGTCGAATCTCGTTCGCTGAGAGGGGCATCGCAGTCAAGCGCACCCGTTAGCACGCATCTCCACTTGTCTCGAAGAGCCTGTGCAAGGTGAGTAGTGAGAAAAGAGGGACAAAGAATAACGCTGCGGTTATTGACTGACACGTCTTGGTGGTTCTTAGGGACCTGGTTTTTTTTTCGATCTCTTCACTCACGGCTTCAAAGGAGAGCATTGAAGGGTACTCGCTGGGATTCGGCGCTCGACCTTTGTGCTTCTTGACTGGGCCACACGGGGTACGATGACGTGGCGTTCAGAGAACGCGCCGACGTCGGTGAGGTTGCTGCTGTCGTCGTGTATGCATTTGGCAACTTTAGCGCGAACACAGAGTGCTGCCTCGCTTGCCCCACAGAACCGATGCTGACTCTACGCCACTCGCATGTCTGTGGCGAGAAACGTGCAAGGCTTCCACCTCCACGGCTAGTGGTTAACCGCAGAACGTCGTTGTAGCCACAGTAGGTGGCAGTTATACCGACTCACGGTGGATGGCGTAGATTCGTGGTTGCCGCGTGTAGAACACCCCCTCCTACTTCATAGCATGCCCGGGCCTCCTGTTCCTGACGCAACCGCAGTATCGAAGGGTTGGTCTTGGAACAAGGCTCGGAGATACTAATGGTGGCAGGTAGTGTGCCCTCATCACTAGTGAAATGAGTAGCATTTGAGGACATGAATTAGACTTCGGTGCAACGTGGTCTACGAAATTCGAGGAGTGCATAAGGAACGTGTTGCGCGACTTCAGATTCATGCATCAAACAAGACAATTTGTTCTCCGCCTCCTCTATCAATTCGGATGAGTTTCTTCGCCACGCAAGCATAGAGTGCCCTCGTGCTTCCGATAGCTAGTTTGAGTTGATTTAAAGGCATCGCGTGGTTGGGTGCCGTGAGTAGTGCGTGGAGAAGCTGGGCGGTGTTCACTTGGTGAGGCGTTGGACCCCCAGTAGCAGAAGTGACGGAGGAGACCGAGGAAGTTGGAGAGCCGGGAGAGGGCGATCGAGTAGTTAGGGCTTCAATGAGCGCACTAACGATAGAGATCTCACTGGACGAAATCGTGCCAAGTGGTGATTTAATACATACAGTGTTTCCTTTGCTCGAGGCGGCTTCTCGGCCCCTTTACCAGGGAGCAGGATATCGCCAACTGTACACCATATCCGAGCCTATGGCATGCCTAATAAACACTCAGGGAAAGACAGAATAAAGAGGATCTACTTGCCACGATATTCTCTAGTTCAGGAGTGATGCGGGGCTTGGTTGCCTTTGACGAGACATCCGGGGATGACTGTTCTTCAGCAGAGGGCATGTTCGTCTGTGGTTGGCTGTCCTCCGATGAGGACGGTGATGGGTCGACTGGTGCGGGTGGCGGCACCTTGGAGAGTACAACTGTTCGCTCTTCGTCTGGATTGTCCTCTGCCTCTACGTCCGCTGCATCGAGGACCGAAGTTCCGGCGTCGAGTTCAGGTTCAAGCTGAACCTCAAACAGGCTGCATTCCTCATCATACAGATCTTCTCCGCCATCCTCGTCCTTGTTCCCCTGGGCCTGAGGCCCACCAAAAACGTTGTCGTCTGTCAAAGTGCCCAAACCCTTGTTTGCCGGGACGCCGCCCGCGGCTAAACGCGCAAGCACTGAGTTTGGAGGTGGAGGACCGGGGCTGTCAAATGGGATCGCGGATAATTCCGTAAAGTCGGGTTCCTCTTCCAGAAGCCTGTCGGTAAATCGCAGCGTGCGTGCAGACGCGGCCGGAGTCGACCAGAACGCGTCTTCATGACTTTCTGGTTCGGGAGATGGCGAGAGTGCAGGCCTCGGAACAGACTTGGAAGCTGGTTTGGGCTTCGAGGCGGGCTTGGATTCGTTCGATCGAAGAAGGGCGTCTTTCTGCAGATGCCGAGGAAAGTGTAGAGCTTGGATACGCAAGACTGATCATACCTGGCTGCGTAACTCTGTGAGGCGATTCTGAAGATCTGTGATCCGTCGCTCTTCCTCAGCAACGCCAGTTATCGGAGGGGTTGGTCCAGAAGTGACTTGTGCGCTCGTCAACTGAGTGGACATGATGGTCAGGCCTCTGCCCCTTGTGTGAGGTGCGACAAACCTGTTGTAGGGTTTCATCCAGTTGCCTGATGTTCTGCCGGGTCTCATCGAGTTGCTCGATGATTGCGGCCACCTGGGAGCGAGCGCGCGGCATCCGCCGTATGGACTGACTGAGAGAGTGGGTTACAACCCGGTGAACATCAGAACTGGCAGATCACGTACTAGCGATCCAAGTACTTGAGTGCGGCATGGGCGTACACTTCGGGTTCATACTCCTTGGGTTTGAGCGCGTCACCTCGCCTGGCGGGTTGTTTCCTGAGAGGAGTGGCTCCGGGGAACTCTACGCGGGAAATCTCGGCGCGACGCGCGCCGTTATCTGGCTGCTTGCGCACGTCGGCGTCTGGGGCGGGCACGAGCGTGAAAAGGCCGAGTTCGGAGGCATCGATGTCGCGAATGAGGTCACCGAGGGCTGTGTTGAGGACGGCGCGGGTGAACGGAATCGCGCTGGCCTGGCTGGGAGAGATGGCGTCTGCGGATGCGCGTATCGCTCTGGCAGTTGCGGCGAGGTGGTCGATCCGATCGGAGAGTGATGGCATGTCGACAAGGTTTCACGCTGGTCGTCGTCGGGTACGGACACCATCGCGGTTGTTCAATTCCGGGTCTGTGACATATCTCGTCCCACCATCGCTCCCCCGGCGACGCTCGACACCTCGCCCAGAAATGCTCCTCGGGTTCGGCAGATGGTCCTGCGACAGCGAGCCCTCGTCCCCGACCGCCCAGCGAACACTGGCCGACGAAGGGGGTGAGCATCGCGGCCCGGACAGCGTCGCGCAGGGTCACCGTCGCACCGCGTCCTCTGGCGACGCAACGCCCCGACCGCGAACCGCCTTGGCCCGCACTGGGCAGTTGCCGGGTTTGTCTGTCTCCCATCTCAGACCCGTCGCGGGCTCGTCGCCAGCAGATGTGCTGATGCTATGCTATATTGCCACGTAGATTTCGGTGCGGCCCCGCTGCTGGGACGACAGAACGTTCGCATCAGTGTCGCAAGCTCGTCGGATCCCTTCTTGTCCGGCCCGGCGCATTGCCATCAGCCGGCCCAAAGACGTCTTGGCCTCTTTCTTTCGAGCACCGCCACCCACAGCAAGACATCGCCTTCCCGATCGCGCCCTCGCCCCCATCCCGACCAGTCTCACTCCCACTCACGGTCAGAGACGATCGCACACAAGGACGTATCGATCTCGACTATGTCTTCCGCTGCCTCTTCAAGTGTTCCGAACAAGGTCCACACATCCCCCTCCAAGGTGGGTTCAGGCGGAGTTAACGCGTCACTTGCTGTACCTTCTCAACAACTCAGCACTTGCAGCCCTCGACACGCACCTACGACGCCAAACTGGTCACCCGAGAGATGCATCGGCTTGGCACACTCGCAGGTCTCAACCCTGCTATCACAGCTTCCCTCTCTTCCAACGCTTCGGCTTCTACCCTTACCCTCGCTCCATCTGTCTCGCCTTCAGCCGCCACACTCGTACCCGTTGCATCGCATGGCCATGGGATCAGCACCCTGAGCAGTGCGACGGCGTCAGATAAGGACAATCCCTGGGGCACGCTGCATGTGCATGTCTTACCCCTGTTCAACGAAGAGCCGTTGCGTGTACCGATGTGAGCCTCTGCGCTGCGTTCGTGGCCACTTCACGCTGACGGCTTTCCAGAGAGGACCTGAACGCCCTCGTGAGACGGCACATCCAGACAGTCCTAGCTGCGTCCCCGTCAAGGGCTTTGACGACTCTTGCAACCGATGCGCGAGAGCTGATCGGGGCAGGAATGGTCACCATCAATGCTAAGATGGCATCCTTTTCGGACGAATTACTTCCCAGTCGATTAGTCGAGCTATGGTCCTTTTTCTGGGACCATATATTGCCGTATGTTGAAGGAGTGAGTGTGTTTCCACCTATCGTTCGACCACTACAGCTTTTATTCAGGTTTTATTGCCACTGCAAACTGATCCACTACTGACATCGCTGCACCGAACTGCGAAACAACACCGTGCTAGCTCACCAACGCGTCAGAGTACCAAAGCTGGATCGGGCGTGGGGTCGGCTTATTCACCGACGATCGACGTTCGGAGTGTTGCACTCTGCGCATTCCGAGACCGTGTCGTCGTACCCCTACATAGCCGGTTGCACAGTCTACTCTCACCGACGCAATGCAAGGAGACCCTTGTGAGGCTAGGTTCGTACCGTCAGCCGAGGCTACAGCAAATGTGAGCGTGACCCGCTTCATTCGTGCTCACTCTGCGTTCTAAGCGCACGAAAGGTTACTTGTTCTTACCTCGGAGCGACGCGTACGTCCGCCTTCACCGACCCTTCCTCTTCGAGCACCGGATGTTGAGCCCAGCGCGGGCGAAGCGGCTACCGCGGATCTGCTTCGGCTCTTCTCACAAACTCAACATCACGCACGAGCACACATGCTTCACCACGCCCCACGTCAATCAGATACGCGTGGACTGATGGTACGGGCATCGACTCCGAGTTTCCTTACCGCCGGCATTCCACGAGACCGCCGAGGCCGCATTGGCGGGAGCGATGTGAAACGGATGATTTTGAGTGCGGGCGGATGGCACATGGGTGGACAGGTGCCAGGGGAGGATGCGGATGCAGACGCGGAAGACGAGGGCGGGCAGGAAGGCAGCGAGACACCGCGCGTTGGGGCGACGGATTATCGCGAGCGAAGAAGTACGCAAATGGAACGTCAGCAAGCGAAGACGGGTGGATGGGGACTGGGTGCAGGAAACGAAGAAAAAGAGGACGAGGACGATGAGGAGGAGACAATGAATTGGGATCAAGCACAGGTAAAGTCTGGGCTGCACTGGGCGAGGGTTGATACTGATATGGACTGGACAGGCTGCAGTAGAGCGTATGATTGGCATGAAGCCTGAATCGCCAACAGACATGCGTAGACGTGTAAGTTAATATTACGTAATGAAATGTCTCACGTGAACGAGACGTCATAATTCCCCTATCCGACGTGCGTGCACAAAAAGGAGGGCAGCCCCTGCCTTGTCGTCCTGCTGCATCGTCCATAATGCCTGGTATGTGTGCACCATCTCGTCGCAGAGACTGTCCTCACACAGAGCAGAACATCTCAAGGACACCACCCGTGTCGCAGCTGGTCTCAAGGCCGCCATCCACAACCCCAACGTCTCTGCAGAAGCAAAGGAGCACGCCATGCAGAAGCTAAAGGAGATGGGCCAGGGCGTGGACGCCCCAGAGCCCACGCACGGCAATGCTACCCAACCATCCACGCAGGTTCTCGCTGGTTACAAGGCTACGCTAAGCAGTGAGCCGCGCATCATGCGTGCCCTTTGACAGTCTCACTCATAGTTTGAGTTTAGACCCGCATACATCAGCAGAGGCAAAGGCACATGCTGAAGAGGTGCTTCATGCAGCCGGAATCGAAGCAAGACACCCTGAGCACTCCGACGAGGAGCATCAAACGCGCGTACTCGCAGGCTACAAAGCTGCCCTTCATAGTATGTTGTCGACCCCCTGCATCACATGGTTTCTGATCATTTTGTTGGCAGATCCCCGCGTTTCTGAGGATTCAAAGGAACACGCACGCGAATATCTGAGAGAGCACGGCATTGATAGTGAAGATTGAGAGGGTTGGAGATACACGTTAATGCAGTTGCAGCTCACACTTATCTCTGGTATCGGTAGAATCAGGTCAATCATGCAAATGGGTATCGTGTCGCTAGCATTTTGTCGTCTATTTGGTGACCTCCTCCAGTCTACTCAGCAGTTTTTCCACTCTGTCCTCCAGGTTGTTCACATTGCCAGCAACTGTATTGCGATTTGCTTCCAAGCTTGCCTCGACGTCTGCCACTGCACCATCAAGTGCTTCGAGCGCATCTCTCGTCCGCCGCTGCTCCTCTTCGAGAGCTGCCATTGTGCTATGGAACTCTGCAGCAGATCCGTGTAGAGCAGACAGTGTCCTCAACCGCGTGAGAATATGAGGGATGTGTGATAAAGAGGGAGCGAGGCGCGTGAGTAAAGGGAGAGCAGCATCCTGAGCAGGGGTGAGTACGGTCAACGTGCTAGCACCTCCGTTCGCCTGCCCGCCTCCAGCCTGCTGGCGCTTCTGTATTTGGTTTGCGGACACGCGTTCCAAGTCCGAGAGGAGTAGCTTGAGTCGCCTAGAGACAGAATCAATATGCCGTGGTTGGGTGAGCAACGTGAGCTGGTTGCTGAGCCGCATGAGCATCGGCAACAACGGCGGTGTGAGCGGCGTAGTCTATACCACGAACGAGTCAGCCAAGAACAGACACGGAAGCGGTCTCTGGCTCTGGTTCTCACCTCGTCCAACGTCGCGCCCACGGACCCGACTAGCTTTTCGAGCTCCCCGACTCGCTTGTCCATCTCCACAATGTTCCTCACTTCGGGGTCCCCACTCTGCCTAACACCACCCTTGCCGCCCCGTTCGTTGCGTCGATCCTCCTCATCCACATCCTCGCTCCCGTCTTCGTCTTCGTCTTCATCCTCGTCTTCGCCTCCCTGCCCACTCTTCCCTTCGCCCTCCCCAGCGCCAAGAACGACGCCGACCAGCTTGCCCCTCCCTTCCCTCCCCCTCCGCACCTTCTCCAGCCGCCGCCGGACGTCCACCAGCCCGCGAATCATCTCCCCCGGATCGACGGCCTCGCCACTCTTTTCGCCCACCTGGAGCGCCGGGTTGGACGGGTCCTCGAGCTCGGCTTCGAGCGCTGCGAGCTCTGCTTGGAGCACGCGCAGACGCGCCGGGAGGGGCAGCGCGCGGGTGGGCGAGCGCGAGGAGGGGCGGGAACGCGAGGACGAGGAGGCCGAAGGCGGATACACGAAACGCGTGCGCTGACGACCTAATCTCGACCCGCACACCCGCCAGAAGCGACAAGGAAAAAAGGGGACGCATGAGCACGCAGGGAAAGGAGAGAGAGAGAGAGACGTACGGGCGCGTTCGGCTTTGCGGAAATGTCTGCTGGCGTCTTCGGGGCTGATCAGGCTGCTTACGTCGAGCTCTTCGGGATTCGTCGTCGCGCCATCGGCGGCTGTCCGTGCCCTTGTGCGGATGGCGGAGGGTTCATCATCGCTAGACTCCCCACCCTGTACGAATGATTATTCCGAGGTAATCCCGCGGACGGTGTCGAATGGGGAACCTACGTCGCCGTGAGACGATGGAAAGACGTCCTCTGTTTCGTAGACGTCCGGTGCCGTGTCCTTGGGAAGGACTAGATTAGCTATGGATTGGAATGAAGGGCATGGTACGAACAATATCGGGAAGGTTGGCGTACTTGTTCGCGCTCATGATCGCCAGTGGGGTCGGTGTTGCAATGATTGTGGATCGCTCGAGGAACTTGCCAGTGCAGCGGTTGTGCTCTGGTTGATTGGAGTGAAGTCGGATTAGGAAAAGCAACAAAAAATCGTCACCTGAGCGATTCGAACACTCGCGGTCAAAGACCAACCGCTTTGCTGGGTAGCAGGCGATCCCGTTAACCACTCCGGCAAAGTGACTATGGCATCGGTTGCGTAATACGTATCACAACCCCATCCCTGAACATCGGTGGCCCGACAAGCTGTCTATGTAAGCACCTAGGCGACAAGATAATACAACCTCCAAAGCCACCCAAACCGGCTCTCCAGATTTGCTTTCACCTCCTTGTCATCCAGCTCATCACTGGAATCTTCTACATACTCGTCCTTGTACAGGTCGACACTATAAATGTCAACGATATCAAACTTGTTTGTTTGTACTATCGCGCGACCAGGGGGGTCGGTGGGGATCAGAGGTGTGGACTCGTCGGGCGACTCCAAGAGGGGATCACCTGGAGTCACCGCGTTGGCCACAGAGATATTCTTGGCAAGTACCCAGGCGAGGTACATGACGACCATGATGGGTATCTCGATGTAAAACGAAACAAAATCGACGGGAGAGAACTTTGGGACAATGGAAGACCAGCCTTGGACTGCGAAGATGGGGGATTAGATTGGACGATGCAGTGCGAGGCG
>JBBPLV010001029.1:0-12157 GCA_038089975.1 Boletellus ananiceps | reverse complement strand
CCTGGTTACCGCAAGCTTGTTACGGCACTGTATCCGGAGACAAGCGAATACCTCGAGAGTGACACTGTGTTTGGAGTCAAGAAATCGCTCGCCGTGGTACGGATTTGCGTTTCTCCCAAGTGCTTCCGAGTCACTCACGCCCGCCTGGTCAGAAATTGGAACAAGTGAACGACGAGGCGGAAGCACGTAGACTTGGATTCCCAAAGGGTGGCTCGTTCAAGCGCTTGAAGCGCGACATCGTCCTGCTCACGGAAGAACAATCGCGCGCTGTTCAACAACAAGTTGTCAGGGAATCGGAGGCATTGCATCTTCAAGGCAAGGATGATTGAAACGTTTACCCTGTTTCACTCACCAACGCATGTGGTTCGACATGGCAGCGTATAATTCCAACTCGGACCATCCTGCGGGTGTATCCCAATCTGAAGCTCCGAACTCGAAGTTGTGACAAGTCAGAGCGATCATGATTGCGAAGTGTAGGTTGTGGCAACGGCGTTCGGAGCGTAGTGTACATCATGTAAAAAGTACCCGAGAATCAGTACGCAACGGGCGTGTAACAACACATCCTGAGGCTCATACCCGCCGACATAGCTTCACACGGGCATTTAGAGGCGTCAACGTCATGCCGGTCGTCCACTTCAGTAACACCTCTTTCTGCTTCTCAAGAGGCTTTTTCGCGAGGTCATCTGGCACCAGCACTCGATATCGCCGCACGACGCTCGCGAGAATACCAATCATTTCAGCGTATGCAAATCGCTGACCGATACATGCCCTTGCGCCGAGCGAGAACGGCAAGACTGACGAACGCAAACGTGAATCCAACAGTCATCCCGGGCGCGGCACTCACATGCATGTCTTGGCCACTGGTAAGACTCTGTATCGACGAAGCGTTCAGGCTTGAACTCCGCAGCGTCGTCTCCCCAGTATAAAGCTACGACGCGAGACGGCGTGTTAGCCCTGTGGGCTCCGTACGTGGTGTGGGTCACTCACGGCTCATGTGCACTGCCCACACGTCAATGAGGATGCCGCTGCCCGCCGGAACGGCCATCGAAAACCGTCCGTTCTCGACAGGACCATTGCCCGGTCCAGGGGTCAAGTAAGCACTAGATAAGACCGTGTCCACATGCACATCCTTCGTCAAACGGGGCTCGGCGGGGAACACGCGAAGCGTTTCACGGATGCATGCCATAGTGTATTCCTTGGCAGACTGTCAGCGTGTGCTCATTCGGGGGAAACACCGGAAATCTCACAAGCTTGTCCATGTATTCTTTGTGATTCTGTTGGGGTGTCCCCGTCGGTCGGCAATCTGTTCATGGAAGTGGGTAGTAACGCTCACTGTCATCAATTGTGTGACAGGCACATCTGCGGGCCATATGCGCGTGATTTCCTCGTAAAGTTTCTGCTGGCAGCCCGGGTGAAGGGCCAGCAACACCAACACGAAGCAGAGCGTGTGGGCCGAGGTTTCTACACTAGATTGTCAGCCTCTGGCTGACGTAAGCAGCTCGAAACACGAGATCAACCAACCATGTCCGGCGAGAAGGAAGGCCTAGAAAAAAAGGGATGACCGAGCAGACAAATGCCAGCGGGACACTCACGAATATGTTGGAGAGAAGTTCTCCATCGGTCAGCCTCTTTGAGTTCCCGTCCTGACTCATGTTAGCCTCGACGAGGTTCCGTAACAATGCCGCGCTTGAAGCCTCAAAGCGATTGCCAGACAAGATATCAGCACGCGCAGCGGCAACAATATCAAGCATGTGAGTCCGTAAATCGTCGAAGGCAAGCTGAGTCAACAGCGCGCGAGAGGAAAGATAAGGGACTTTGATGAACGATGAAAGTCGATAGAACCATCCTGGGGTTAGAACTCTGAAGACGATGTTGTTAACAGAGTTCGCAACTGCCGATTGGAATGTGAGTTTGCAACCGAGAGGTAGTTCCGCGGTAAAATCGGTGGTCCAAGACATTCGTCTACCGAATCCTGCAGCGGTGATGGCGAGGAGTGTTGCCTGGAACCGATTCGAATGGAAACCTTACAGATGTTGATAATGTTCGCACCTGCGTCATGGACTGCGAAAGATCGACAGTCACATCAGGACCGACAACGTCAAGCTGTTCAAACCATTCGTGTATCACGTGGAGAGTTTCCGACCAGACGAGTGTGACATTCGCCTTGGAGTGCCAAAATTAGACAGACAAAAGGAGTGGGAAAACGAAACGACTTGCCTCGTTGAAGGCGGACATGGCGACCAAACGATGGCGCTTCCACTCTGACCCTTCTTGGCTAACAAGGTTTCCGCCATAAATGTTGAGCATCTCATAATCGACGACATTCTTTCGGAAAGCATGGCGATCCGAGAAGACGGATTTGATCGCCTCAGCGTCTGCGAGCCAACAAATCGTGCGAGATGCTGAAAGCAAGACGGACGAAAAGGATGTCGTTCCGAGCTTCTCGTATACTGAAGGTTTGCTCGTTTCCATGGCACGCGGAGAGAAGAGAGAGCGTACAGGAGAATTTATTCCCCCAGTACCCACCCATGCCGGGCCTAGGGAATGTGGTACCTAGCGCAAGAGAAAGAGGGCCGTGAGGGGAGATCCATAGGACTATGCGTCCCGGAGAATCTCTGCGTGAAGATAAGCCCTTAGGCTACCATGGGCACGAGGACGGGAGGTACCTTATCGTTGCAAAGGCCGTCCGGACTGAGAGAACCTTGTCAGCGACCAGCTTGAAGACGACCAGAGCTGCAATGCTGCCTATAGCCCAGCGGTAGATCGATGTGGGGGATGAGACGTCCATGCTGCATCAGGCAGCGACGTCACGGCTTTAGTACAGGTTGGCAGATTCTTAAAGCGGATACCAGGGGAACGAGCAGCGTCCACATCGTACCTTGCTCCATCGCGACTGCGGTGAGAACACGACCACACGAACAAGTCGCACTTACATACAATCGGATGGTCCGAATGACACACATACTGTATCCTTTCCATTTGGAGCACTGCGACGGCACCCTCGTGGGTTCTGACAATCCCACGACGGCCACCAGGTCACGGTCATGCTCGCCATTAGTATTGCGCCGACGTGGTGGCTGCGAGTCGAGTCCCGAGGCACAGGTAAGCGCACAGATCCAATCTCTGCCTCCAGGTATATATACAGTCCGGTTCGGGCCCGTATTGCACAAACTCCATAATCTCGGCAGGATACAGATTGTCAACCAACTACGAGTTCATATACTCGACGGACATCCTTTTATCCTAGGGGTCTATCACGTACAATGTGAACTGGTATGTCCCCGGTTCCTCGACGGTCCTATCCAAAATGCGGTCGCATTGCAAACGTATCCGCCACCAGACCAAGGTATAACATGTTTCGTTCTGTTCGAGCGCTGTCTACAAGTCAGCCATGCTTTTTCCCGCCTTCCTTGCCTTCTCTTCCAGCGTGCTTCTGGCAAGCAACGCGTCCACTCTTTCCGTCGCCACTGGCGATGCAGACGCCACCACCGCCCTCAAAGGTTTTTCGTTTGCAGCGAGAGCGACGCCGAACGCCGACAAGGGGTCATCCGACAACCATACTTTGCAGAACGATTCCAATATGCAGGTACGCCATCTTGTCCTTCCGGGCCTGACACACGCCACTGTCTCCCCACCAAGTATATCGGAAATGTAAACGTTGGCGACCATGGTATCCGGTCTCGCCATCTCCGGCCGTGTCCTATTCAACTTCTTTCCAGACTTTCACCTCCTCATTGACACTGGCTCGAGCGACCTCTGGGTCTCTGGCCGTCCAAAACTCAAGCTCAACAGCACGACGGATACGACCGTGAACCTTACCTACGGCATCGGCTGCGCCTACGGCAGCATTTCTTATGCTCCCGTGACCTTTGGTGGCTACCGCATCGACAACCAGGCCTTCCTTAGCGTCTCCAAGACGTGCGATGATAACGCGGACGGAGAGGGTATCCTTGGAATCGGGCTCAACGGACTCTCCGCTCTAGAACGCACGACAAAGAACACGTCGACCCGATCTGTCATGGCCAACATGCTTGCACAGAACCCGTCCACACTGCACTTGATCGGACTCGCGCTAGAGCGATCCGACGACGGCGAGCAAACCGCGGGCGGTTTTCTTACCATCGGTGAATACGATCCTCGATTCAGCAACGTCACCTACACGCCCAAGAACCCCGTCACCCCGACGTTGGACTCTCGTTGGACGGTCGCAATGGACACCATGACAGTCAACGGAAGACACTATAGCCTCAAATCGACCGTCCAGGGGACGAAGAAGGGCCAAGCGATCGCACTCATCGACAGTGGAACCAGTCTGGCGTACATCCCGAGCGACGCCGTCGATGCAATCTACAGCCAGTTCAACGGTTCGGTTCACGTCAAGACCGCTGACCAAGACGCGTGGTTCGTGCCCTGTCTGGAACAGGTCAATCTCTCCTTTACGTTCTCGTACGTCCCTTGTTCGTGTTCTCTCGACCTGCGTTTGAGCGTCGCCGGGGGAGGTGGGCAGTAACGTCGCGTACCCCATCAACCCAATGGAACTGAGCAACCCGACGAGGGTCACCGATAAGAGTAATCAATACACCGTCTGCATCAACGCGTTTCGTCCACCGCTCAAGGGCACCGAACGTGAGCTGGACTTTCTGCTCGGAGACGTGTTCATGCGCAACGTCTACTCGGTGTACGTTCCCTCCCTCCCTCCTCACCCTCTCATTCATCGCTCTGTGGTTCCACAGGTTCAATTTTGGAAACGTGTCGGTGGCGCACGGCAAGGAGGACGCCGACGCCGACGCCCAGGGGGCCTCGATCCAGTTCCTCTCACGCACCAACAGAGATCAGGTGTATGCCAACTTTCAGGGTGACCGCAAGGACTCCCTGAGGGGGTACCCCCCTCTGTTCGACCTCGCCAAGCTTCATGCCGACGGGTCGGTCGACGGCGGTGGGCAGTTGGAACCGCCGTCGGCAGATTAAAGAGTTCCTTTTCCTTTCTTTTCAGCCTACGCAGTCTGGTACTTGTAAGAATCTTCGGGTGGGTCTGGAGAATACAGGTGCTGCTTGCGTCAATATTCGCGAGTGGGTGTTGTGCGCTCAACATGATTTACATGACACGATGCTAGGCCATCGAAACGGTCTTTCAACCGACTAGAGTGAACGCAAGACGCCACGGCTCCACGAAAAAACACAGAAGTTATGCGTGTTCATTTCGAAAGTGCGGGGCTCCTAGTAACAAACAAACGGTAAAGGATACACTATGACAAGGATCGCTATATAGACAGAGGCAGAGGAAAAATGCGAGGAAAAAAAGTGAGGCTTGGAAGGGCAGATAAATGGCGCGGTATGAGGAACGAAAGGTGTCGCAGGGTGTGGTGGAGTAAAAGGAGATGAAGACGGGAACAAAAGGATGATATGCTATGCGTCTAAGACGATGAAACGACGACCAGTTGCTTCTACTTTGCATCTTGGTATTCCGCCCAAATCAAAAACATGAATCACGCGTGCGAGATCAATATGAAGAAAAAGATCTCGCAAAACCGAGGTGTGTTAAAGACAAGAGAAGAGAGTCCAAAGGATGAAAGGATGTCACAACGAGAGACAAGGATTGCGATCATGGACGTGCCTGAAGCAACTGCGCAATGAAATCCAGGTCGTCGCTCCCACCAAACGTCATCTGGCTTTCATAGCTTGTCACACGAGGTGTTCTCAGGGCATGCAGCGTCTCCTTCACATCGCCGAATGGCTCCTGATCCTCTTCACCATCCATACGTCTGTCTGCTTGCTCCATCTCGGGCCCATCCTCATAGTGCTCGTCAGGCTCTGGCTCGGATGGTGTCGCCTCAATGTACGCCTGTAAAAGGGACGCATGCCCAGCTGCTGTACCCGGGCGTGTGCTCGGTGGAAGCGGAAAGTCAAAGAGCCCCGACATGTGTGACACATCGGATGTCGTCACACAACTCGACCGCATGGCGTCCGCCGTGGACAGTTCAGGGTCCCGCTTCGCCACCGGGCTCAGAGGAGCGGTCTCGTCTGCATCGACTGCGTCCTCCTGAATAGAGAGGTGGGTAGATAAGCGAACAGAGGTTTGGATAGGTGAAGGTGCAGTGACGGCCTCAAATTGGCCATGTCTAATGGGGCATCCTGCCATAGTACTGGTTTGTCAGGAAAACTCTACAATCCAAACAAACCGATCTCACCAAATGTGTCGTTCTCGCGTTCAGTCGACGGACTCTCTAAGACTGACACTGTATAAGACGAATTGATGTCTTCCGGGACAACCGTGATGGGCTGCGTGGTGGATTCTATCCCCCCGTGAATGGGTAGGTGTATTTCCGAAGACGATTCCATCGATGGAGGAGAGGATGACAAGGGAGCCAAGTTCGTGAACACAAGCTTAGTCTCGTTCTCGCTCGAGAGGTGGTCCAGTGACTCACTCCCCTGCGGACGCATCGGATCGGACGACGTTTGCGAGGCGTCTCGTAGGCTATGGGCCTCTTCACTTAGTTTACGAACAAGGTGTGTAAGCGGGCTGCTGGACGCTGAGCTGCGCACATCAACCGGTACTTGATTAAGGGTTGCAGTGGACCCCTGATGTTGATCTCCGAAAGCAGGTCGAGGTCTGTAAAACAGGTCCTGGAATTCGTCGAGATCGTCGGGGTTGTTGAACGCAGACATGACCATCTGAATGGTTGAACCAGTCAGGGACGGGGGATTGTTCATTGCCATGGACACTGAGTCCAATTCTTCGTGTTGAGAAACAACGATTTCGCAAGAAGGCGACTGTTCGTCAGGGGGCTGCAGGTCAACTATGGTGTCATTGTTCACATCAGCCGTCTTGGCCCCCGAGACCCCGTACGGCCGTGGAAGGGAGGCATACACGAGCGCTTCACCAACACCATACTGCTCAAAATCAGCATGACTGAGGGATATATGCGGATAGAGAGTGCGTTCCGCATTCGGCTCTGAGGCTACGCCGCCTTGTGTTATCGTCAACCCAGCGCCTTCGCCTGCCCTGTCGCCAACTCGTTCAGGCTGTCCAGACGCAGTACGAAACGGATGTATTATGGGAGCTATCGGCGGGTGGATAGTCGCGCGTGGCGGCAACCGATGTCTCAGACTGACGTTGCTGACGAAATTCGGCTGGGGTAGGTTGGAGTCAATTGTTGATGGATGTGGGCCCGCATACTCAGAAGACCTATGCGTATGCTTCGACGAAGGGGATTTGTCCTGGTCACCTTGCTTGTGTCGGTGCCCAGACACGTAAGGATGACTTGATGCGGTCAGGTCCAGGGAATCTTCAGAAGGTGGTGATGAAGTAATTGCAATGCCGACCTCATCAAGGGGAACATTTTGGGGTGGAGAGGCCTTCAACGTGCCCAGAACACTACCGGCATTGGTAGGATGGATCGTGCCTTGCACGTCAACCTTAGAGGACGATGGCACTTTTCCGTCGGCAGTGGCACCAAAAGACTCGTCTTGAACGATCCCGCAGAGGGCACCTGCTTTCAAGAGTGCTGTTCTGCTCCACGATCCGCTCCGGGAGTGTCCGCGTGGATTGCGCGATGATCTTGAAGAATTAGAAGCAGTTAGAGAATGTGAATGTGAATACGAGCGTGAGTGGGAAGTGTGAGTATAGGACTGCGCTGATCGCGAGTGGGAGTGTGAACGTGCTTTGGAACGGGATGAGGAATTGCTTGGTATGACGACATGCACGGTGGGCATGGTGCTTTGGCTACCAAGTAATGAACGGGCAGCAAGAGATTCGAGGTTGAACTGAGCCTTGCTGCCTTCCGAGGCGCCATGACTGTGGACCTGCCTCTCGCCAAGAGATTTTGAACGAGCACGCGACAGCGAACGAGTACGTCTATTTCCAATGGATCTGGAGGCCTGCCGTTTCCACTGGGCCCGCTGCTGCTCAAACGCCATCCCCTCGTCGATAACCCTGTATTCGTTTCGATCACAAATGAAAGAGGAAGCCACACGAAGGACAGAAGACTTACTGTGCTAACGAAATAGACGGTCCCGGTAAAGAAAGCTCGGCGTCTCCAGCAGGAACGTGGTCGGGCGTTGGTGTGCGTTCGTCCACAAGTGTTTCCAGTGCAGGTTCAAAGCCAGTGCGTGGGACGGCAGACGTAGGTTGTTGGCCAAGGTCCGTTGCGGATCGTGATCTTGTAAGTGCAGGAGGTGTAGGCCTAGCATTGGAAGTGGCAGATACTGCACGAGGACGCGAAGCTGGAACAGAAGGGAAGGTAGTTCCCAGAATCCTGTCCGGCTCACCTTCGACAGGTATACTCACAGGATCACGAGCAACTCTGCTGGTGGCTGTGTGTGGTCGTGGCGCTTGCTTGACCTTGAAACGAGGTGAGGGAGAAAGCAATGCATCCCACCAGGTTTCAGCCGATAACCAACGCTCCCTTGACCCAGTGGGAGCCCTCTTTTTGCCAATAGATCTGGTACTGACTGTAGAGTACAGGTTTGGGGTGGAGATGGAGGTCTTGAGCTGCGGTTGTGACAGATGCGGATGACTCTTGGACGCTTGGTGACCAAGTTGTGATGACGACGTTCCACGGTGTGCAAGCTTCGGATTAGCATCAGAGGAAAGATAGTGGGGATAGTTCCGCAAAGGTTGAGACACAACATGGCGCAATGGCGGGACCGTATCGACGGTTTGGGAATCTGGCCTTAAATAAAGGGGGGTGGAATATGCGTAAGGGTGCTGGGTTAGAGTATGCGACGGATGAGAATCGACCGGAGAAGAAGGTTGCGAATCTAGATCCAAATTTCCAATGAGATCTTGTTGTCGCGGCTTCGAAGGGGAGACATCTGTTGCGTCCGGATGAGAAGAAGCAGGGTGGGAAGGGAAGGTAGGAGTCAAGGAAGTATAGTAAGAAAAATAATACTCCTCGTTGTCGGCACGAAGCGGAGAAGGAATAGAAGAGGAATTGATGACATGTACTTCTGTGTGACCACCGTCAGATAACCATCTGCCAGGGACAGACTGAGGAGCGACAAGAAGGTCTCGCTGGAGTTGTGGCAGATGTAGGACAGAGGTACCATGAGCGGACTTTCTTTTGGAGCTGAAAGCAAAGAAAGTAGTGAAGCTAGACCGCTTTGTGCGAACTGGAGAAGCGTACGGTCGGTGGAGAGGATTGGGTGATTCGCCTATGTCACCACCATGTGTGAGATGTGCGGGAAACACATCGGATGGCGCAGTATTCGCGCGTGCCCGTGAGAGGTCCGGGGCGCGAAAAGCAGGGCCGGCGGGGCGCTCATGAACGACGAGCTCCTTTGCGTGTTTTTCCTCACTGCGGGGATCAGGCCTGTGGCTTGGTCCAAATCCGAAACGAGCAGGCAACAGGCACGAGAACACACTGGCGTTCTTGAGGACCATGAACGCCTGTCTAGAATGGGGGCGGGAGCGCGTCGGGGGGAGGCGGAGGGGGGGGAGAGCGCGAGATGGCAACGCGAGAAGGGAAGGCGGAGAGGTTCGGGGCGCACTGACATCCAGAGCCTGGCCGACCGAGTCAATGGAAATTCAACGGCAGTGAAGTGAATGGTGCGTACTTGCCAAGAAAAGATTAAAGAGTGGTGGCCTGTTAATGGGTCATGGCGGAGAAAAGGACTGCCCTCGCTGTGTCACACAGCGATGAGATAAATTTTGTCGACAAGTCACAACACTCTCCCACGGAACTGCCTACTGTAACCATATCACGGGCATCTATCTCTGAACAGTAGAAACCACCTTGGCGGTGCAGCAGCAATCTGATCCTGCGCAGCTCCTTGTGAAAGGAAAGTATCTGCGCTGGTGCAGCTTGTTCCGACACAGACAACCAGGAGAAACTGGAATGCCTCCGTCTATAAACAGGTACAGTACTTTGCTGTGCTCATACTTAGTGCATGACGCATGGAATTCCATCACATTGTCTTCATTTATTTTTAGAGGGACCGACAGAAATGATGGGGGAATTGTCGGACATTGCGCGCCACTGGGATTCGACAGGTACGTCCAAAGGTATAGGTACACAAGGCATGCGACTTTTTCTAAATTGGCCCTAATGAAACATCATGATATAACAACAAGTTATCACCAGTGATGGCCGGAACACAGGACTCAAAATCCAGATCCCATGTCCAAAAGGAAGGCCTGCGTTGCAATGAAATCGGTTGGTCATCTCAAGCCGCACAAAGGCCATACTTTCGGCGGTCTACTACACCAGACTAGTAGCCTGGAACCCTGGAAAAAGTGGAGTCTGAAAAGTGGACTTTGCTTGAGATCATGGAGATGGCTGCTGCTAGAAAGAGGCAAGAGAGCCAAAAGCGATTCAGATGAGGAAGTCGAGTTCAGGCAATGTCGTAGGCAGGGCAGCGCTGGAGTGCTCGACGGAGTTTGGTGAGGCTGACGATGATGATCTGGGCATCTCCATGCGCACTAGAGTTCGCCGGCACGAGATCTAGGGACAACCGAGTATTAAGGCATGCGACTGTGATGTTATCGTCACGATTGTGGTAACCTTGGCTAAGCCCAACGTTGCGTTAGCTATGAGCACACCATGACCAGCCACACGCCCCATCGCACCCCCCTCCGCCGCGTCTCCCAAGGCTCGCTCTTTGCACTCTCCCGTTCCGAACAGAACCCAAATGCTCCCCACGGTCTCGGTTTCATCGAACCCGTCATGTCCGAGCTCGTCGACGAGGCCGAGGCCCTCCATGCAAACGTCGACCATCTCCGCCGCCTCAGCGACTCCCTCCGATCCTTCAACGAGAGCTTTGCTAGCTGGCTATATGTGATGGACATGAATGCACTCACTACGGACTGGCTTCAGGTATGTGCGAACTGCTGCATTGCGGACGAGCCGAGATGGATAGATATGTGCCCAGGCACCTACAGACTTGTCGTTCCAATTGGCAAGGAAACGCGCAGGTACGCTTCCTTGTACCCAAATATGCTATGACGCCACTTGTGCGCAGAGGAAGACGCCCAGGCCGCCGCAGAGGCCGCAAAAGCGGTCCCGCCGCCACCTTCTGCGCCGGACGTGAGCGCCACCATGGACGTGGACAAGACAACTCTCAACGAGACAGCAGACTACGAAACGACCTTTACCACCGCACTCACATCCACATCTGCCAATACTAAGTCGGCCCCATCGAAAGCCGTTCCGAAGAAAAAGGGCAAGCGGAAGTTGACCGCCAAGGAGAAGAAGGAACGAATGGTGTGTATTTCTCTCTTGCGTGTCGAGAGGTAGGACCGACTCTGGTACATGCGCAGATTGCTATCGAGAAGATCATCATGTGCCTTCCACTCGAGTTCCGCGGGAGTGACGCTGTGCGTACCTGGCTCTAGCTATTGAGTTGATGTGTCACACCGTATAGGGTTTACGCAGGAACATGGAAATGGTCATCGAATTCATGTTAGACAGCGAGGGTCGTGGTGTCAAACGTATGTATCCGCGCGTATTCTGAGGCTAGTCCGTTTACCCGCTTATAGTCGTCGAGCTCATCACCCCCCCGGACCTTAACCAAGCCCGAGTAAATAAATGTTTGATCGCTCTTGTTAACAGGAAAATTGTTCACAAGGACAGTACCTCGGTAAGTATGATATACCCTCTTTCACTCTTACCACATTGGACACAACAATGGACAGGGCTCAGTGCTATATCACTGGCACGGACTATCTTGACACTTTCATTGACTCACCTGTGTACTCTCCTTACACCCCCCAAACCTATCACTGTTAATAATATATCCGATTCGTTGGATGATAAACATACTGGATTTTTGTCAATGACTGCATGGTAATGACCTTATTAGGTGTAGTCACTAATTTTATGCCATACCTACATGGAGATAGGAGCGGCACAAGGTTGGCGTAGTTTATACGTGTGGAAAGAATGTTACCGAGGATGAGGCCCCGGACCCTGGCTTAACTCGCCGGCGTGCGGAATAATTCAAGGGCATCGATGAAGTCACCCTTTAAATTATCTTCTATGCGTGCATCCACTCCTATCAGTAAAAAAAAGGGACACGGTAGAGTACCGACGAAAAAAGGAGTAGCGAAGGTGGGAACGAAAAAAAATGTCAACCGATTCCCGGAGAAAACAGACCCTAATTTGTTTGCGCCCCAACAGCCTGAAGTACATCAGCAATGGAACAGGGAAGTAGCAAGCAG
>JBBPLV010001027.1:0-12173 GCA_038089975.1 Boletellus ananiceps | reverse complement strand
TGGACAGAGCTGGACAGACATCATGTCACTGGACAGGACTAGCAAGACTAGACTAGTCTGGGGCTTCTTGGACTCTGTACAGCACTGTCCAGTACTGTCCAGAACCAAGTGATTTGCTGATGCAGACCATGTACCAAGAATGGAAAAGAACAAAAGAGAAGACTAAACCGGAAGGTCTGAGTTGA
Organism: Boletellus ananiceps; assembly: GCA_038089975.1. Lineage (NCBI taxonomy): Eukaryota > Fungi > Basidiomycota > Agaricomycetes > Boletales > Boletaceae > Boletellus > Boletellus ananiceps. The sequence goes on along the minus strand of JBBPLV010001027.1, from coordinate 11,988 downwards.
ATCGGATGTGGACATAAGCGAGATTACTACAATGGAAGAACGGATACTTCGAGAACATTCCACAAGAGTAGAATGTGAATATGAGTGTAAAGGAAAAGTCCAGGAACGCGAGAACGAGTAGGGCGAAGACAAGATAAGAGCATTATATGTGGGTAGAGGAAGGAAATCGTAACACCAATTCAAGATCTGCAGCATGATGGTTGTGCTCAGCATCAGACAAGGATTGCGAAATGAAGACTACAGGATGCCATTTGTCATTCTGTTTTTGAGACAACACAGCACCAAGTCCAATACCAGAACCATCTGTTTCAACATGAAAAGGGTCAGCATTGGTAGGCATAGCAAGGGCCAGAGCAGTGGTTAGGACCCTTTTTAATAGATCAAATGCCTGCTGACAATCATTGGTCCAAGTGAATTCCCTTTTGACAGAGGTGAGAGCATTAAGGGGTCAAGCTATCGGAGCAAAGTCTTTCACAAAGCATCAATAGAAGTTGAGAAAACCAAGAAAACTATGAAGCTCTTTTTGAGATTTGGGAACAGGCCAGTCAATAATGCCTTTGACCTTGATGGGGTTCATATGAACTGATTGGTGTCCTACTAATACTCCAAGGTATTCTGTTTCAGTTTGCTCAAATTCACACTTTGTGTGTTTGAGGTACAACTTGTTTTTGCACAGGATTTCAAGTACCTCTAAAACAATCTGGCAGGGCTCCTCCAGGATGGAAGTGAAGATCATAATATTGTCCATGTAAATTATGACTTTTCCTCTGTTAATGAGATCCTAGAAAAGATGGTTCATCATGGTTTGGAAAGTTGCAGGAGAGTTTGTTAGTCTGAAAAACATTACAAGTGGTTCAAACAATCCCCAATTGATTTGGAATGCAGCCTTCCATTCATTCTCTTCTTTCATGCAGATATTATTAATAGTACCCTTACCACACATCCAGCTTTGTAAAATATTTGGCCCCTTTTAGTTTGTTGATGAGTTCAGAGATAAGAGGTAACAGGTAATGGTTTTTAAAGGTAATGTTATTTAACTTCTGATAGTCCTATACTGGTTATAATTGGCCATCTTTTTTTTATGAAGAAAAAGGCAGAGGTGAAGGGAGATTTAGAGGGGCATATGTGACTGGATTTTAGGTTTTCTTCCAAGAACTCATTGAGTTCTTTCTGTTCTGTGATAGTTAGGTTGTACATTTTGCAGTCAATTATGTGATCTCCAGGTAGTAGTTCGACCACATGATCCCATGGTTGTCACAGCAGTAACTCATCAAAGCTTTCTTTTTCGAACACATCTTTATAGTCATAAGCATACTCAGGGACTACAACTTTGAAGGTGCATGTTTGTTTTTCATTGTTTGCTTCGATTGCTAAATCTGTTGATAATGTTCACAACCAGCCAGTGACATCAATGCTAAACACACACTCATCATCAGTTTGATCTTCAGGGCTCTCCTCCTTTCTATTGGCTGGATAGTAGTCTGGGGTGCCATGTTCATGAGTGCAGCCTGAGAAGATGAGTTTTTGTTGTTTCCAGTCAATCATTGGATTATGAGCTCATAACCAGTTGTATCCAAGGAACATGCCATGTATGCTCAGCATTGTAATGGCCAAGCTTAATCATTCCTTATGATTGTCTACAGCTAGTTCCACAATGGTGAACTCATTGATCATTCCTCTCACATTGCATGTTCCATCTGCATTATAAATAGCAATTGGTAATGGAAATTTGTGGTATTTTTACACAAGACTTCAGTCAATTGAGGAACTATTGCATCCCAAATCTACTAATGCTAGAATGTCTGCAGTTTGTCTGTCTTGTAATTGTAATGTAGTTTTTAATTCAAGCAAATCCTTGGAATGTTTTCATGTTATGAATCAAGGTTTTTGTTGTAACTCTCATAATGAGAAATGAACCTCTGTGGATTTGGCTAATCTAATTGATTGTAGTAAATCCTTGTCCACTTCTTCTTTTCTTGTGTCATGTACAAATGAATGAAGATGCTTGATCACTTGTTCTTCTGGGACATTGTCAACCACCTTTTTTATCCATTCCATAGTCCATGGGTCTACCATGTTTAACCAGGAAGGGTGAACAGCCTTTTCTTTTGGTTATTCCTTTCACGAGTCCTTTTTTTTCCTTTCTTTTATTTGTTGAATTCCAGTAAATACAAATTCTTTATCTTGTCACTTGGTTTGGTCTAATTTGACAGTTTTATTTAGTTTCCCCAGGCTTATCTTTTCAATGATCAGCTGAGCTATTCTTTCCCCCTTTTTGACTTGGAATATGATATCAGAATGATTAATCAAAAGGCATTTCACTTCTCCTTGATAATCAGCATTGATGACACCAGTTCCAACATCTATCCCTTTTACAGCAAGTCTACTCCTTGGTGCAATTTGACCATATGTTCCTTTAAGGACTTTGATAGCAATTTGAGTTCCTACCAACTCCCTTTTTCTTGGAAGAACTTCCACTTCTTCTGTGCTGTATAGATCATATCCAGCACTCTCATTACTTCCCTTAGTTGGGGTTCTTGATTCAAGACCTAGTCATTTGTACTGAATCATGGTCAAGGCCTCACTCTCATTGATGGATAACATGGCATATTTATTGTATGAAGGTTTACATGCAGTGTTTACAAGAGTGTTGTTAGAAGGTACAGTATCATGACTGTGACAAGTCTGACCCACTCCAATGTGAGTAAGTCTTCTCCAATGTCTTCTGCCCTCACTATGTGTCTCTCTCACTCCACTGTGCAGAACCTGTCTGCCTCTGCCTCTGACTCAGATCCTGTTAGCTGTCCAGACCTTTTACTATACCTTGTGTTCTGTCCTTTGTACCTTGTGCTGTGTCCTGCCTTCCTGTCAGTGTCTTGTCTTGTGTTTGTCATGTACCATATGATACCCTCTCCTTCTCCATTTAGTACCCTCCACTCTGTACAGTATTTAGGCTATGGTCACTGAGGGATTATCCCTCAGTTCAAATATTGATTAAGTTCCTTGCTTGCTCCCTCTATCTCAACGTTTCCTTGGCAAAAGATGCAGAGATAGGTTTCCAGTTCCTGGTTGACTCATTCCGTTTCTCTGTCGGTCTGTGGGTGATATGCAGCGGATAGCACAAGGTTGTATTAGAGTAGACGGGAGAGTTCTCTGGCGAATGCGGAAGCAAATTGGGGTCCTCTGTCAGAGATACATCGTTCGTGCAGGCCGAATCTGGGGAATATATGTTGAAAAAAGAGGTTTGCTATTCCTTTGGCATCGATATCCTTGGAACAGGGGCAGAAAATTACCCCCTTTGTAAGGCTGTGGTTGACCATGACCATCACCGAGTCGAAACCACGAGACAAGGGCAAGCCAGTAATGAGATCAATGGAGATGGACTGAAAAGGGTGAGAGGCAGTGCTTGGAATGGGCCAAGCCGGCGGCACAGTAGGATGTGTCAGCACCTTATTGGCCTGACAGGTGGCACAGCCAAGAAGGAATTTTCGCATGAAGGTGGAAAGACCCAGCCACCAATAATCACATTGCAACAGGTGTAACATGCAGAAAAACCTGGGGTGGCTGGCGGTGGGTGCCTCATGAAGCTCCCAAACCAAGGTGTGACAGGCAGCCTCTGGAACATACAGACACCCCTTAAAATAGAGTTTGCCAGCATTGAAGTGCCAGTCGGAGTGCAAGGCGCGAGGCAAGAGGGAAGACCCCCACTGCAGGACAGTGAGTGCGTCAGTGACAAAGGGGTCAGAGTCGGTGGAGCAAGAGATTTTATCAATGAGAGCAACGTCCAGGAGGCGGACGAAATGCTCGGCAGGCAGCAGGGTGACATCCTGATTGTCATTGAGGGTGGAGATGTCTGGCAGGCAGGAGAGTGCGTCAGCTGGGCCCATTTGGGCACTGGGGAGGTGGCGGAAATGCAGATTGAAATCCTGGAGAAACAGCATCCAGCAGGCTTGGTGTCGTGACAGCTTGTGAGGCTGCTGGAAGTAGGCCAAATTCTTGTGGTTGGTTAGGACAGTGATGGGGTGGGAGGTCCCGGTGAGGTACTGCTTCCATTCTTCCAGCGCACGAATCATGGCGAGCAACTCTCGATCATAGATATCGTAATTCCACTCTTCCAAGAAGAAGGTCTTGGACAGGTAGGCACAGGGGTGCAAGTCACTGTTTCCATCCTTCTACATGAGTACGGCACCAGAGGCAACCAGGGAGGTGTCCGTCATGACCCAGAATGGGGCGTCCATGTGAGGGAGACAAAGAACAGGACGTGAGAGGAACACCCGCTGGAGGGAGCAGAAGGCAGTTTCACAGTCAGGGGTCCAGTTCCAACTGGTTCCCTTCTTGGTAAGGTCGTGCAGTGGTCAAGTGATGGAGGAGAAGTTGGGGATGAACTTCTGGTAAAAGTTGCAGAACCCAATGAACGACTGGATGGCTTTAATGGAACGCGGTGGATGCCAATCCTGGATATGAAAGTCCAAGGTGATGGCTCCCGGGCGAATGATCATGCCCAAATACTCAACCTCTGTGACGTTGAAGAAGCATTTGGATAGTTTAAGGAATAGATGGTGTTCCTTCAAATGCTGCAGGACACAGAGCATGCACTTATGGTGTAGTTGGGGGTCACCAGCTGTATGAATGATCAGATCATCCATATAGATCAGAAGCCAGCCTTCAGAGATCATGTCCCGAAAGATGTTGTCCATAAGGGCCTGGAAGGTCAGGGGAGAATTGCACAGGCCGAAAAACATGACTGTTGGCTTGTACAATCCGAACGGCATAATGAAAGCAGCTTTCCAGGTGTCCAAAGCCTTAATACGAACATTGTTATGCCCCCAACGAATATCCATCTTGGTAAAGAGAGACAAGTCTTTGAGCTGATCGATGAGGTCTGAGATGAGCAGCAGAGGGTAGGTGTTCTTAACTGTGTACTGGTTGAGGTATCTATAATCCTGGCATGGTCATAGCCCACCATCTTTTTTTTGAACGAAGAAGAAGGGGGATGCTTGGGGGGACTTCGATGGTTTAATCTTGCCAGATTTTAAATGTTCGTCAACAGAAGCTTTACAGGTTGTCAGCTCAGCTGGGTTCAGTGGATAGGCTTTGACTACTTTTGGTACAAAATCAGGAGTGAGGTTGGTGGCATGATCATAAGGACAAGATGGGGGTAATTCTCCATCCTTTTGTTCTTCAAAAACACTGCGATAGGCTTTGTATTCCGGCAGGAGGGTGGTATCCAGTTTGATGGCCTGCTGTACTAGTTCAGTGGAGATGGTAGCCTTAGCTAGAATTTTGGATTCAGGAGAAATTCCTAAGTATTGGAGGAGATATCACTGGGCAACGGGGTCTTCTTGTGGAAGTGAGGACAAGAAGTTATCAATTTTAATACTCCCATTTGTCCAGTCAATCGTGGGGTTCACATCTCAGAGCCAAGTGATCCCCAGTATGACTTTTTCCGTTCCGCAGTCAATGATGAGGAATTTCCTTCGTTCCGTATGGATTCTGATTACAATCATTAGAATGACATAGCTCCGAATGATCCTGTTTTTGTTCTTGGAAACGTCCACATTATGAGTGCGAATTGGTTGTGGGAGTTGTCATGCTTTCCATCCTTTGAGTCAAACAAGATATTTATTGACGAAGCATCCTGTTGCTCCACTGTCCACCAGGGCAGAGATCTCAACACTTTGAGTCGCATCTGATTCATATAGGCAAATGGGGATTTCAATTGCTCTAGAATGAGGGCCTAGTACAAATACAGGTACGATGGAAAGGGGAGGTAAAGACATTGTTACTTTCCTCCCATTTAAAAATCCTGGGACATGTCGAGTGCTCATATGTCCTGATCTTCAGTGGTGTAGGTGCGAAGGATGCAAAGTAGTTCTTCCCTAGGCAGATTGGAGTTTTGGATAAATTCTCCAAGAGCATCTTCTCTTGTTTCTATGGCTTTTACATTGTGGGGCTTGCTAGGGAATTGTCGAGGGCGAGACTCTCCACAAGGATGATTAGTGGTGCGACATCCTATGCAATGACAGATGAAGCACTTATTGTTCTTCATATGCTTGGCTTGCTCTACAGGGGTAAGGCGAATCGCATCGACATCCATGGCGTTTGGATCCCTGTGGTTATGGGACCCTCCTGAAGTTGGAAGGGGTATATAGTTCCTTCATTCTCTGATCTTCCTAAGGTGATGAATGTTTTCATCGAACACGTGGGCCTTCTTAATCCAATCCCTCCATTTTGTCAGCTGGGGGTTTAACGTAGCCATCATATTGGCCAATTGTTCATCAACTCCTTGTCGAAGAATGTCGATCAGGATCTCATCGTGTCCTGCCTCCAATTTACTCCTCATTACCTTCAGCTCGAAGGTTATGACATATGTGTCAAAGTTGCCTTGCTGGAGTCTCCCAGGGAGCACCTTTTCACTTTCATCTTTGAAATCATTCTGCTTTAGCTCGTATAACTCGTTTTGAGCTCTCTCCTGTTGTCTAGTAGGGACAAAGGAATCCTGGAATGCTTTGCAAAACTGGGCGAAGGTGCTGTCCATGACTTTTGGATACCAGGTTTCGGCGAATGCTGCTGCTCGTCCTTTGTTCATCTTATTGAGGCAGGTGAGGATCAGGAGTGAGTCATTGTTGTAAATATCCTGGTTGATGGTAAAAAAGGCTGTCATGGCCAGCATCCATCTCATTGCGTTGGTGGCATTTCCATCGAAATCTCCAGGTAAGGTGGCCTGAAGTTCTCCCTTCTTATCTCGTCGAGCGGGGTCTGCCATCGGTACATCCTCATGTTCTTCAGTAGTGTCCATGATGAGCATGACTGGTGAAAGGGCTAGAGCAGGAGTGGTGGGTGGTGCTAGAGAGGCATGCTCAAGGACTGTTTCTGGAGTTACCAATTGTCTTCTCCTTCGCTCCCTGAATAGGAGGCTGGGAGGGGGTGGTCTGGGTGTGTTTGAAGGACTGGCGACTCGTCTGGTGGGAACTGGGGAATTAGTCTGGTAGGGGTTTTCGAATGGTTGGGGTTCTGTAGGGGTCACGCTAGGGGTTGGCTCGTCTTCGAAGAACACTTCCTTGTGTTCTACTCCTTCCTCGGGTTCCAGGAAAGACTTGTGTTCTCCTGGAGATTGGTACGACATGTTGTCGATTTGCTCACCCTTCTGCTGGATAGCAGGGACAGAAAGAGACCTAGTTCTTTTGTTACACGGACTGTGTATAATCTCCTAAGGTTACTTCACTTGTCCTATATTCCGCTAGGTAATACTCGGACAGCATCCACTCAGTAGTAGGACAAAGACTAATAGAAGTCAGAAGCTCGCTATCCTTTAAGAGGGACTCATGGATGGCCAGAGACTGCACATAGAATTGCGCAGAACTAGCTAGGGAACAAATATTGTACAGGGCACAGTTTAAATACCTAGGTAGAGCTGTACTTTGCTAAGTGTAGTAATTCCTGGTATAGTAGCGAAGAGATGCCTAGTATGGACAATGGGGGATATGCAGCATCAATAATGAGATGATGCTGTGGGAGGGCAGTGTGTCTGATAGTAGAAAGTGAGGCATACCAAATGTAGTAACTCAAGAGTCCCTATCCAGTAGTGGATAGAAAGGGAATACCGGGTAGGTTGTGTTGTCTAAGTAAGAGGGAAAGGTAGTCAGAGAGAATAGGGAAGAACTGTGCTGCAAACCATAGACCACGTTAGATGTTGTAACAGCTTTCCATTCACTTTGAAATGTGGCTGGTTGCAGTGTGGGCAGGCATGGTAGTACTTGTATCTCCCATGATAGAGGATGCACCCCTGGTGACAACAGTCGTATTTCATGACTGCAATGGCTGCGAGGCATGAGATGTGCTTGAAGATAACATACTTGGAATCAAGCTCCATCTTGTGTTGAAACGTGAAACGCATCTGTCGGAATCTTGTCTGCCCAATCCTTCCCTTCATGAGCAAATTGAAAGCACGGATGTTATCCCTATCGTTCTCAGATAGAATGTCATTTCCTATCACAAAATTAAGTCACAGTACTGGATAGATTTCAAAACTGGCATACACATATCAAAGAATTCTTGTTCAGTGCCCTCACACCCTTCCTCTGCCTCAACTGACATGATCCAACATGCCTCTTCATCAGATTCCAGGTCCTCCACCCAATCCCAGTCTCTAAAGTCGTTGATTCTGGAAGCAGAGGAGTCCTCATGTATACTTGAGCTTGAGGACATACTCTCATCATTGGTCAGGTCTACATGGATGCTTTGAGAGTCCATAGGAACATCTGAAGTATCTATGCAAGGGATCCTGATCATTTGCACTGTAATATGTACTAGGTATACTACTTACCTAGTGTCCCCGGGAGAATCAAATTGTTCTCTGCATCTGAATTGGATAGAATGCTCTCCGACGCCCGTATCTGTCCCACAAGCCCATTGTTTATCAGATGCTGATAGTGCCAGTGTTGTTGCTTGTAGCTAAGTATCTTGTTGCATGTAGGGAGACAATGTTACGATTTCGTTCCTCTACCCGCATATTATGCTCTTGTCTTGTCTTCATCCTACTCGTTCTCGCATTCCTGGACTTTTCCTTTACACTCATGTTCACGTTCTACTCTTGTGGAATGTTCTCGAAGTATCTGTTCTTCCGTTGTAGTCATCTTGCTTATGTCCACGTCCGATTCAACTCGGACCTTCCGGTTTAGTCTTCTCTTTTGTCCCTTTCTATTCTTGGTACATGGTCTGTGCATGGTTTCCCCACATATATAAACCCTAGTTACAGCCCATGTACCTTATTCTTGATCTGCGCAATTCAGCGTCATCTCGAGTCCTCTCCAGTCTGAGTCCCCTTCTTCAGGTCCTCATCCTTAGTCTCTAGTCCAGTCTAAACGACCGTATAGTCTCTAGTTCCCTTCGGGCTGAGTCGTACCTCTTCGTGAGTGTCCTGCCCGTAGGTCAGTCTTAGTCTCGATCCTCGAAGTATGCCCCGCGTAACACTTGTCAGTTTGCATGGGTGGAAAACCCATCAACTTCCCCAGCCAGTTCAGGCCAACAATGTTAATGGAACAGAAAATAAAAATGGGATCATCCAAACCTATGTAACACTCTCAGTGATGATAGGACAGTGAACCAAGTGGCAGAAATTCATGGTGATAGATTATGGAAGTGAACAGGTCATTCTCAGGATAACCTGGCTCCATGATGTCAATCTGGATATCAATTGAGCCTCTGGAGAAGTCTGCATACCAGAAGAAGTGAAAAGACACAAACCACCCAATGATCCACTTGTGTAGCAATACTTACTCTGGTTTCTTGGAGTGGACAACTACCTTCAATACTACATGAATGATTTCCCCACTTGGTTGTGAGATGCCCACACAGAAATCATCAATAAAGTCATCCTATCCATAGGGCTTGCCTGTTCACAACAAAAAGAGAATATCTCACTCCCAGAGGAATATCAGGATCTTGCTGATGTCTTTGCTGAACCAACTAATGGAGAACTTCTGCTCTCTCAGCCCTATGATCATGCTATTGACCTCACTCCAGACTTCATTTGGAAGGTTGCCAAGGCCTATCCCCTTAGTCCTATGGAACAGGCAGCTTGTCAGGAGTTTGTGGAGGAACACCTTCAGACTGGAAAAATCAAGCCTTCCAAGTCTCCACAAGCATCACCATTCTTCCTCATGCAAAAGAAGGATGGGGAACTCCAACCATGTCAAGACTACCAATATGTCAACCAACACATGGTGAAAAATGCCTACCCACTTCTTCTTATCTTGGACCTGATCAATTGCCTCTGAGACTCCACCCTCTTTACCAAGATGGATATCCATTGAGACTACAACAATGTCCACATTAAAGTGTCTGATATCTGAAAGGCAGCCTTCATCACACTGCTGGGCTTGTTTGAGCCTACAATAATGTTCTTTGGTCTCTGTAACTTGTCTCCAGCCTTCTAGGCCTTGACAGATGATGTCATTCATGATATGATTGCAGAAGGATGGCTCCTGATCTACATAGACAACCTAATCATTCACACCAATCAGGATCTGAAACTTCACAAACAGTAAACCTTCTGGGTCTTGCAGCACATGAGGGAACATTGTCTCTTCCTCATACTGTCCAAGTGTTCCTTTGCAGTACAGGAGGTTGAATATCTAGGAATGATCATCTGCCTGGGGGCAGTCACCCTGGACCCTGCCAAACTACAAGCTATTGTTGACTGGACTCCATCCTGGTCCATAAAGGTGGTCCAGTCTTTCATCAGCTTCTACAACTTCTATCAGAAGTTCATTCCCAACTTTTTGTCTATCTGCCAACCACTCCACAATCTCACCAAGAAAGGCATGCCTTGGGTCTAGTTGCCTGCTTGTCAGCAAGCATTCCTTGCACTCTAATCTACCTTCACCTCCTGAGCTGTCCTGTGGCTCCCTTGGACTGACTGTCCTTTCTGGGTCATGACAGATGCCTCTCTGGTAGCTTCTGGTGCCATTATTATGCATTGGGATGGCAATGATGACCTTCATCCCTGTGCATACTTCTCCAAGACCTTTTCCCTGGAAGAGCAGAACTATGACATCTATGATTGGAAGTTGCTTGTGGTCATCTGCACCTTGGAGGAATGGAAGCAGTGTCTGACTGGGACCTCCCACCTGGTCATTGTCCTCACAGATCATGAGAACCTGGCCTACTTTAAGCTGCTCCACAAGCTTTCTTGCTGGCAGGCTCACTGGATGCTGTTCTTGTAGGACTTCAACCTCTCCTTCTCCCACCTTCTGGGCTTGCACATGGGACCTGCAGATGCTCTGTCATGCCTTCCTGTAGTTGATGTTCAGGAGGATAACCAGGATGTTGTCCTCCTCCCCCTGGAGCATTTCATCCACCTCATTGATTCAGCCCTTGCCACCAAGGTCTCTCTCTCTTCTTCCTCTGATTCCTTTGTGGTGGATGCTTTTGAATGGGCAGGCTACTTCCAAAGGGTGTGCAGACTGAGGGACAGCCAAGGGATAAGCTTGAAGTGGAGACTCACTTCAATAGTTGGAGTAGTGAGAGTACTTGCAACCAGAGTGTGGTGGCAGATAGAATCAAGGGTAATGGATGATGGTGAAGGGACTCTGAGTGAAGAGTGAGGGCATGAGGGAAGAGTCACTCAGGTGGTGAGAGAACTCCTTGAGCTGCTATTGATTAGGGCCAGAGGGCCCAGTTTAAATACAGTCTGGTACTAAGGTTTAAGCTTAGACTGGAATGTGAAACAGTATGTGAAACATAGGTGAAACATGTATCATGTGAATGAACTTCTGATAAGAAAGAAGTTTGATGAACATGAAATGATGGATGTGAAACACTTATCAAAAAAAGCATTTCACTTGATGATGTAAAGATAACAGGGTCTATGCTTCTAATTCTGATGGAAGCATTTAGCCTGTGATGTAACATGAGAAGTGTACATATAAGAGATCATTTGTCATGGAAGATCATCTCTGAATGATAAGATGAAGAAGATTAGATGATTTCTAGATAAGATAGGATAAGAAGACAAGATAAGATATCTTTTCTTCAACAGATGCTCTGGCTGCCCTTGGTTGTGGCTCCTCACTCCTTCCCTGTGCTTCCCACTCAGATTGGCACTTCACTGACAGCTGCTTGTATTTCCAGGAACACCTCTATGCTCCAGAAGGTGTTCAATGGGACTTGGTGCATTCCATTCACACCTCTCCAGCAGGTGGTCATGCCAGGTTCTTCCATCTCCTACACCTGTTGCAACATGACTATTGGTGGCCAGGTCTTCCCACTTATGTGTGAAAATATCTTGCTGGCTGTGCTGTCTGTCAGGCCAATAAGGTGCTTACTCACCCCACTGTACTGCTGGCTCAACTGTTGCTGAGCACCACTTCCTGTCCCTTTCAGTCCCTTTCTGTTGATCTCATTACTGATCTTCCCCTGTCTCTGGGTTTTGACTCTGTTTTGGTTGTGGTCAACTACAGCCTTATGAAGGGGGTAATTTTCTCC